>ML781549.1:448187-477203 GCA_009831015.1 Picea engelmannii | reverse complement strand
CGGAGCGTGCAGGGACAAACGTCGGTTAAAAGGTACTTCTAACATTCTTCCTTCTCATGCATTAGGCTTAGATAGATTCGAAAGAAATTCAGTGTCCATGATAAGCACTTTTCTGTCTAGGGTTAAGGTCAAGCCTTAGAGGTTGATCTACTTGTCCGCAGGCAGATTTTCCTACAACACTCGTCTTGTAGGACCAACAATTGAACTTTAATAATGTTCTACGGTGTTATTGAAGATTTTAATTTCTTTGGAAATTGCTTTCTTATTGGTTTTGACCTGCTTAATGAAGTGAAACAGGTAAAAAGGTCGTTTGAAGTTGATGAGGATGACAGGAGAAGATTTAGAACTCAGGTTTGTTTGGTTTATTTGAGCTATGATTTCAATACATGTCTTTCCCTCATAAAAGTGCAGTGAAATTGCAAGGAAGAAGAGGAAGGATATTTATTTTGGCGTATCTGATGTCTATTCTTACTTATTTTCAGTGAAAATTTTGTACGTGTTATTTTAAGGAAGGGTGGTTGGTAGTTCCTTCCGCCTCATTCTTTCATACTCATCCGTCTCCGTTTGGGTAAAGTTTCTAACCACGTAGAAGATGGGGTTAACTCACTCAAAATGAATGGTTGATCGGGTGTAAAAAATAATTTAAATCCCAAACTCAAATATTAGTTAGAGGTCATTTAGCAGATTAGCTTAGTTCCCTGAGATGTTTGATTTCGTCTTCGAGGGTTCATATTTTTGTTGTGTGATTGCATTTTTTGTTGGAGGGTTCATTTTATTTTGTTGCGGATGTACAACAAAACATAAGATAATATTGACTTACATATATACCAGCTCTGTCGTTCAATCATTCTTGATTCGTAAACCGCTAACTGTACCAAATCACTAACTCCATATACATATATACTTTGAAATATCACTAAAAGATTTATATAACTCTGGAAGAGGCTAAACCTTTTTTATTGGCTCGTAAAATTTTAATTTCAATCGTACAATCACAAGTTAGAGTTTTATGAGATTGGATTTTTTTTATGGAAGTAAATATTGTAAATTTTGGAAGTTACAGTTTTCTTAGACCTAAGATTTTTTATGGAAGTATCTGTAGTGAATATTTTAGTGGAATGGTTGAATATTTGAGTGGGATGGTTGAATGGAATGAAGTAGTAGGGTTTGAAGGTAAAAATAATATAACCTTTGCCCAACCATTTAAGGTAGTGGTCCAACATATGAGATTTACATTGCACTCCTCGCTTACATATAAATGGATCAAAATCCACCTTCTTGTCATATCCTTAATATCCTTATTATTAATGCCATATTTTTGAGTCGATCGAGTTATGGTGGCCCCAGTTGGTAGCTGGTGATATTGTTCGAACACTAACTTAACTTGATACAACCATAATTTTTAGTTCCTAAATTGGGTGAAATGTGAAATGTATGTGTTTGTTTAGAATAGTTGTATATAATTGTTGATGTACTACTTCTAAAGCTATAATCTCTTCACACCTATTCTTCTCCAGGCATTTTTATGTTGTGAACACAACTTCTACACGGGGACTTTGCTCTCCAACCTGACAATAACACAAAGAAAATATTTTTACAGACCAAGAGTGTAATGAATATTTTTAAACATAAACTTCTGACACTTGTTACGTGCAATTGTACATCTCCAAATCGTTCAAACAATGGGTTATGCGATTTACCAATACAATGTAAATGTTTCTGTAGTAGATTTGGTCTCCACAAAAGATATAAATTGTTCCCTCTTGTTTCTCATACCCAAAAAAATTCACTTGTTTCCATTGTCCATACTTCTAAGATTGCCAAACCTTTAACATGCAGATTTTTTATTTTTAACAAACTCCGAAATGGAAGAAACCAACTTCAAAATATGAATCCAAAAATAAGAACTTGCCTCCTACATGTTTTTTTAGTTTCTTCTAGGGAACACTAATCAACATTGTCATTGCCTCTTGGAGCTCTCTCACTTCCAATTATGATTTCTATCACTTGGCACTATCTCCCTACATTTTATTGAATTATAATAATTAATGATGTCATTTGTTAAATATATTTACTATAATGAAGGGAAAAAATAAAGTAATTAATATGTCAAATTTTTCTTTACTAGCATGAGATGAAAAAGGGAGTTGTGGGTACATTTTTTTTTTTTTAATTCATGGATGTGCATGTTGTAATGGTCGTTTTCCATTAAAATGGATGTGCAGGCTTAAGTTCCTCGGTAATCATACCATTCTATTTTTGCATCTTCTATTGAACAGTTGGTAATAATATGTACCTTCATTTTCCAGATCATGTTTCCTTCCATGCTTTACCACATCTACATTAATAAGTACAGAATTACAAAGAATTAAATACTTTACATACTTGGGTGTTAGATCAACCACACACTTTGACATCGGCATAAAGAATATTTAATATTATATATTTCTCCCCTACATCCATAAATATCTACTCTCTTATATATTGACACTGAACTTGGTGGTGTTGAATGTTCTAGGTGAACCTTTATCATGTTTTCCACAGTAGTACCAACAAAATTTTCCTCTCTCTCTCTCTCTCTCTCTCTCTCTCTCTCTCTCTCTCTCTCTCTCTTTGTGTGTGTGTGTGTGTGTGTGTGTGTGTGTGTGTGTGTGTGTATACATATATTTCAACATTGAGGTGATAATGAAAGTGGTGGGTAACTTAATAAACATACAAATTCCCCCCAAATGGGGTGACACCTAGAGACTACATGTCACATGGAGCATTGGAAGCAAGGGTAGTTAAATCCCCTCACTACCAGCACCCTCCTTAACTCACTTGAAGTTCCTCACATTTACTTTGACCAAAGCCTAGAGTGTCGGGCTAGCCCAACAACACTAATGGTGCTTTAAGTCTAGTTTATTGGTATTGGTACGATGCCTCCTTCCCACAACACTTTGGCATTCATGGCCTCCATATCCATCACCTCACTCACCATCACACAGGGAGTTCCCCACTATTTCCCTTATCTCTGATTTTCTTCCTCAACCTCTCATTCTCCCCTGGCTGTCAAGCTTTGGATTTCCCAGGCCTTTGTATTTTTCCTTCTATCCCTCCCAAGCATTTACAGCCTCTCCACTATGAATTCTTCCCCCCATGGGATTATTTTCACCATGCCTCGTGAGAGAGGCAAGCCCAAGTGTGGGCTGAACTACTACAGTCAAATAGGCAGGCATCGATGCACTCGACCTGCTACTCTCTCTCCCTATCCAGGAAGAAGCCCATCCCATTCTCCCCATTCTGATCAAAACTAGGGAATGGTGTTATCGGGCTAATTGTTCAGTGCAGACACAAATCAATCCCCCTAGATCCACCTAGATCTAGAAAAAAACAAGACATGACATGGCGCTTTCCATAAGATTTAATCATTGACTTTACTATCAAACAAGAGACGAGTGGAATACCTTTGAATATCACTTTCTTATATATTTATTGTCCTTTCTCTACTCCATTGCTCTTGTGATATTGGATCTGCAATGACACAAACCAACCAAAGTGAAAGAAACAATAGTATACCCAATGAAAGCTTATACATGTGATCAAGGAGTCATGTAATAAAATGAGAACGATTTTATGGGAAAGAAACGTGCCACTGTATTAAATTAAGTAAAAGTGGAAGAAAGATACAACTAGATGCGTTGATGTTGTCAAGTTCCTTTCAATAGTTCTTTGCTTCCCACACACTTCTTTCTCTAAGGATTCTGAGACCATGGATCTGATAGCTACTCACAATCTATCTTGACAAATCAAAGCTTAAAGACAATCCAACAAAATCTCAATCCCAAGCCAAGCTCAAGCTAACTTTCTCCATGAGAGCTCCTCTCCTTTTATAGGCTGAAGAGGATAAAGTGAGGAGGTTAGGGTGATCCCACTAAATCATGAAAACAAGTAAGATCCAAACCATTTGGAGGCCACCTCACCATATAAACTTATCCTTCTATAAGAATCAAGAAAATGCTCGTTTTTCCCACGTACGAAGGTCGTCGCACCCTAGCTATAGTGCAGCCTGCAAAAACTCCGCAGTCTAGCTTTAGTACAACCTGTGGAAATCAGGCATTTCCGCACCCTATGTATAGACCAACCTGTGGAAATCCTCTTTAATAGGGTTTTTACAAAGGAAAATACAACTTCTTCTCTCAGGCAAAGTTCTTCTCCCTTCTTTCTTCAGGAATTCAGGACACCGATCCTTCTAAAGACAGGATAGGCTTACATCATTAACGGTCATAAGGGTGGCGAAAATAATGTGTAACAAAGATCCCCCCAAAGTATGAAGTTAGAACAAATGATAGATGAAATACTTTGTCGAGTGTGTGTAGGGAACAATGAACACGTCAGTCGGAAACCTGTCAACAAACAAGGAAATACAGTACAATAATATATATCATCACTGAGGTAGGCATTCCCATACTCATAATACAAATGACTTAAAGCATAAATGTCAACATGTGAACATCCATGTCAAGTAGGACAGGTCATGGCCACCAAACATACTCTGTGGATCCATGCCATTATGACTCAACTTTGAACATAGCCACTAAAAGTACACTGTGGATCTATGTGTTAAATACTCAAATTTGAACATAGCCACGAGACATACAATGTGGATCTATGCAACAATACAAATTGAATATACTCCAACACAACCTGAATCTGTGAGAAATGATTCAAGGTCTTCATCGCCACCACTCTATAGTACGAATCTAACCATGTGAATACATGTGCTGAAGTTGAACATGGTAGAAACCACTTGATTACTGGTTATTAGTGAATACCATTAACAAGTGCAAGGGAAGTCACCATTAATGTCAATGACTCCCAAGTTACTCTAGTACAATCCAATGAATGTGAATTAATGAACTGAAGTCGAACACTCGATGGAATCTCTCGATTAGAGGTCAATAATGAAAACCCATTGTCGAAAGCGAGGAAACCTGAAATTAAGGCATGCAAGTTCCAAGGTACCAATTAGTTTCTAAGTCTAATTACTGGATAATGAGTTGAAGTCGAAAAGAAAAGACTCATTAAAGGAGGGCCTTAATGTATCCCCCATCAATGACATGAAACGAGTAATAAGATTTGAAGTAGATTAGAGTAACAAGTGATTCAAGACTGAATTAGGGATCGCCAACGCAATAGAAGGCTTAAGGATTGCATAAATGGCTAGCGCAGTAGAAGGTTTTTTGGGTTGAAATTCTCTTTGAACATATTGACGACACGACAACTGTCTTGGAAACACTAACTCAACAATAAGGATCACAGACCAATTTGTAATCTTATAAAGGAGTATGATCAAGAGAAAAGTGGATTTTCCAACCTAGACACAAGTGAGTGAAAGGCTGTCATGTTCAAAGGTGACTCTTCCATAGAATACAGGTTTAGATACATTTCTTTCCCAATTCCCCCCCCACCATTTCTGGCGAGTACCTCTTTATTTTTACACAAGATTGAGGAGGATAACATATGCTTGAACTGTAATCTCATCCTTCAAATGAGTCCTTCAGAGTGTGTTTAACAAACCCTAGGAAGGAGTGGTTCAGTCCCATATGGGTCTTTTGATGTTTTTTTTTACGATTCCAAAGAAAGAAAACTCAGGGGTTTTTCATATTTAGAGAGTCTGAAAAACACTTAAAGAGAACTCTCTCAGTTCCTTTTTCGTAAATTAGTTTGATGAGACTGAAAAAGTGATAACCTACCACCCATCAAACGTTCACTTCAAATACTTTTACGAGCGTGAAAAGAACAAGGTCGCTTGAAAATCTTTTCATGTTTAGAGAGTCTGAAAAGAGCTTAAAGGGAACTTCAGGGGGTTCCTTTTTCATATAACCTTTACGAGTCCAAAAAAGTGATAACAGTTTACTCAGTTACATTCTCATTGATTTACGAGCATGAGAAAGAACAAAGACTAAGATTGGTAACTTATTCTCATGTATTTACGAGCATAATAAAGAATAAAGACTGAGCTCGGGATTGTTTTCATTTTTATGCAAGCTTTAAAACAAAACAAAATTATGCTTGGGATAGATTTTTTTTTTTCACAAGTTTAAAACTAAACAAAACTATGCTTGGACCTGGTTTCATTTTTACACAAGATTGAACCAGAGGAAACTTTACCTGAGGTAGGTGGTTTCATTTTTACACAAGCTTGAACCAAAGTGAAAACTATGCTTGCGACTTCCCAACACATGGTTGGTACTTATCCCCCAGCTTAAGATGCTAGTGGCTCAACTTCAGCATGAAGTCCAGAGGCTAGAAGCATTTCCCCCAAGCTTCATTTCATTCAACTGCAAAGATAGATGAAATGAAGCTTCAAATACTAGACAACGGACTTGACTCAAACATAGAGGGGGAAGTTGTTTCATTTTTTAACGAGCTTGGCACAAAAGAAGAACTATGCTCATGAATCCAGGTTCAATCCCCAGACCTCTTTTTCATTTTTTAACACGATTGACACAAAACATGCACTATGCTCGTAACCTCTGTTTCATTTTTTAACGAGGTTTCCACAGAGACGCAAAACTATCCTCAAAACTAGTTTCATTTTTTAACGAGTTTGAAATCATAAAACAATGCTCAAAGCTGGTTTCATTTTTTAACGATCTTGAAATCAGAAAACCACGCTCAAATCTGGTTTCATTTTTTAACGAGCTTGAAATCAGAAAACCATGCTCAAGGTTGGTTTCATTTTTTAATGATCTTGAAATCATAAAACCTATGCTCAATGATGGTTTCATTTTTTAATGAGCTTGAAATCAGAAAACCTATGCTCAAGGTTGGTTTCATTTTTAATGAGCTTGAAATCAGAAAACCTATGCTTAAGGCTAGTTTCATTTTTTAATGAGCTTGAAATTAGAAAATCTATGCTCAAGGTTGGTTTCATTTTTTAATGATCTTGAAATCAGAAAACCTATGCTCAAGGTTGGTTTCATTTTTTAATGAGCTTGAAATCAGAAAACCTATGCTCAAGGATGGTTTCATTTTTTAATGATCTTGAAATCAGAAAACCTATGCTCAAGGCTGGTTTCATTTTTTAATAAGCTTGAAATTAGAAAACCTATGCTCAACGCTTTCTTCTCGATCATGTCTTCCAAGAGGAAAATTCTCCAGAAGGACACCATGTCGAGGGACAAAACTCGTTCATGGCCTCCAAGAGATTTTCACTTGATGGAAAAAACTCACTTTGGAAGGAAAATATGTCGAGGGTCGTGATAGGGGTAAAGAGATCAGGCTCTAAAATCCCGATCGAACAGATCAACATGTCAAATACTAGATCCAAATCATCATAAGCTGAATTCATGGAAGAAAATGCCACATAATTGACCTGTGGCAGGGGTGATACCGTTTAGGGAGGTGATCTAGTCAAGAGCGATGAATGAAAATTGATCAATAGTCACAATTCTTCCATCATGGGGGAAATATATCACACAAAAAGGATTGGACACAATAGCTTTCATGGCATAGAAATAATCTCGCCCAAGGAGTAAAGTGAAATCCAAGGGGTCTTGGACTATCATGACATCAATAAAGATAGTTTTCCATCCCAAAGTTACAGAAAACTGAGGAAGGGCCTCTAAAGGTTGACTGGTTCTTCTGTTAAAAGCTAACAAATTCTGCATAACTGACACAAGATAAGGACAACCCAAAGCATGCCAAGAAATAGAGGACAAAATACTAATGGATGCACCTTCATCTATCAGCATTTGAGGAACGTCTCGACCACAAACATGTACTATAATCTGGAAAGGAATGTGAGAGGGAAGATGAGGTCCAGTTAGCACACCCCAATTAAAAAGGATGGATTCATTACTTGGGGGAGGTTCCATGGGAGAAGGAGGAATTCCCCTCGGCACGATAGAATCTGTATCAATGAGAAAAACATAGGAAGTATCAGGTTTACTCTCTAGCGGGAGAGTAGGATCGATCGATGATGAGATCAGATCGACCACTTGGGTTGCATTCTCCAAGGGGAGAATGGGATCGATGAGTGTAAATGGATCGATCACTTGGGTTTCACTCTCTAACGAGAGAGAGGTATCAACCGAATATGGGATTGGATCGACCACTTTGTTAACGGGTTCAACTAAGGACATCACCAGATTGACTTCTTGATCAACCAGATTGATTGACGAAGGGACCGGATTGATCATTCCATCAACTACAGGTGGGTCAAGAGTAAGCTTTCGATAAGAAGATGGAAGTTGAGGCTATGAAAAAGTCATGTTTTATGGGAATTTTGAGGCTTCATCCATATGAGGGAAAAGGTGAGTGAGATGAATCCCTTTGCATAACATACACGAGAACTTGACTCTACTTTTCTTCTTCCCAATGGTATCTTGACTAGTTGAGGGGAGGTCATCAACATGTTGTTCAGAGTTTGATGACATGGGTTGGCAAGGTTGTGTGGACCATGCTTCTATAACCTTGGATAGACCAGGGAAATCCTTAAGAAGATGGATACCCTTACAAATCTTGCAAGGGTACCTAGGCTTATGGGTTGTTTGGGTGATCTTGACATCATCAACACTCCCAGCACGATTAACAGTAACTAGTTTCTTTCCAACATGTCTGACAATGGTTGGAAGTTTGGACCCTTGTTTATTTTTATTATTATTATTCTTATGTTTCTTCTTCTTCTTATCCACCGAGTTACTAGCTTTAGAGCTTTCACTCGATGAAGAAGATGAAATGGAAGAAGACCTTGCAAGTGAAGAAGGCAAAGAATATCTTACTGGTGAAGAAGGTGAAGGATCAACATGAGGTTGATGTTCTTGGGGAAAGTGCTTACAAGTGAAGCACTGACTGCATTCGAGACTACCTGAGTGGAAAATAACCATAACGGTAATCCAATCATGAGACCTGGAAGGCTCAAAGTAGCGATGTGAGGAGGAGAAATGTTTCCGTAAGAAGGAAAAAAAAAGGTTCCCCTGGAGAAAGGGTTCCTTCATTGGTCATTCCGGGAATTGATGCCATTAAAAACAAAAAAACCAACCTAGAGTCCACTAGGGAAAACAAACAACACACGCTAAAAATCTAGTAAGAAAGCAAGAAAGCAAAACCTTCTCACAATGAGAAGACTAGCTAGTGGTGAAATCCAATGTCGTGGGAACAAAGTAAGAAGGGGATGAGATAGAGCAGGTGGAAAAGTTACGTTGACGACCTTCTTAATGGGCTTATGCCTTGGTGCAAGCTCCCACACATAATCATGGGTATACCCTCCAAGGAGCCCGAGTGAGTTTGGCCAATGTCGATTCCAGGTACCGTGAAGACTTTCCCCTCCACAGTCACCTACTGTAAATACCCTAAAGAGATAGGCCACTAAGGTTACCAATTACTACAGTGATGCCTAGGGAAACAGTCTATAGTCAGATCCACGCACAAAGGCAGGGTATCTATCCCGAAATCAACTCAAAAGGCTTCCACTCATCATTGTGGGTATACCTTCAAGAGACCCCCATAATACATACAATCTCTACACCAAGACCAACAAAGCAGGGTGAGAAAATCTGCCAGTCTTAATGCAACCTCAGGTTTGACCCTTGTGTGAGAAGGGCTTCCTAGGACAAAATGCAATAAGTGGATTTTACCGCTCCCTAACTCAAGATTCTATTTTTGTTTGTAGCTTTGGAAAGTCATATTTCACACCTATTCCAAAGCCCTACAACTAATCTAATGTAGGTTTGCTACCAGAAAGTATGAAAATGTCTAATCAATTTTTATAAGCGCTTTATTTTTAAGGCTGTTGTTACTCAAAAGGAATATGGAGTAGACAATATGGTGTTTTTACCGACTTGAAATTTATGCAAAGAGATGAAGATGCAATCTTTTCATTTCGATGAAAGCTATGCTACGAGAAGGAGAAAACATTTATCATTCCCATATGCACAATGTCCCAAAATTTTAAAACTCATCAATATCAATATCTTCAAGAAATTATATAAAGAGACTATACACCAATACATGATTCATGACCCCCCCCCCGACCATGAGGGGGAAAATTTTTCAGAATTTAAGACCAAAAAATGCCAAGAATCATGCAATTTCGCTACTTCAAATGCAAGGATTCCCCCAATCTAATATAAAGAAAAAATTAAAACTCTTTGTTTCAAAGATAGCTAAAAGCAATAGCAAATAGACATGAAACAAAGCAACCCAAACAATTTTCTCTTTTAACACAAACTATTCAATAAAAGAACAAGAAGTTCTTTCACCAAACAATTCTATAGAAAAAACAATGCTTTGTAATTGAAAGACAATCAAAGAAAGAGATCAAATCTTTAAAAACAAAACAAGCCAAAACAAAGAAAATATGGTTAAAAGAAGATTGAAATATGTCAAGAAGACTATAAACAGACTATAATCAAACCCAAAAATCCACCCCAAAACCAAATCCAAGGTCTGGGTAAGGAAAAAACCATAAAAAATAAAAATTTCACAATTTTTGCAGGCAGTAGACTAACACAGTGCAGAAATCCATGATTTCCACAGGCCAGAGGACCAATACAGTGTGGAAATGCCACACTGCGTCAAAAAGGTAGGGTGTGGAAATCTTATATCGCCGCACTGTCCCTCGAAGCAAGGTGCGGAAATAAAAGTAAAAAAAAAAAAAAGTCAGAAGGTTTTTCCAGTGTGGTTTAATAGTCAGAGATTCAAGATGGATCTCCTAGTGAATTAGAAAACAGAACCCAAGCAATCAAAGAAAGAAAGAAAGACACACTAGGAAAAAAATCTGATCCCCAGTGGAGTCGCCAATTTTGTTATCAGGCTAATTGTTAAGTGTGGACACAAATCAATCCCCCTAGATCCACCTAGATCTAGAACAAAAAAAGATAGGACATGGCACTTTCCCTAAGCTTTAATCATCGAATTTACTATCAAACAAGAGATGAGTGACATACCATTAAATATCACTTCATTATATCTTTGTTGTCCTCGCTCTGCTCTGGTGCTCTTGTGATATTGGATCTGCAATGACACAAACCAACCAAAGTGAAAGAAACAATAGTATACTCAATGAAAGCTTATACATGTGATCAAGGAGTCATGTAATAAAATGAGAATGATTTTATGGGAAATAAACATGCCACTGTATTATATTAAGTAAAAGTGAAAGAAAGATACAACTAGATGCCTTGATGTTGTCAGGTTCCTTCCAACAGTTCTTTTCTTCCCACACACTTCTTTCTCCAAGGATTCTGAGACCATGGATTTGATAGCTACTCACAATCTATCTTGACAAATCAAAGCTCAAAGCCAATCCAACAAAATCTCAGTCCCAAGCCAAGCTCAAGATAACTTTCTCCATGAGAGCTCCTCTCCTTTTATAGGTTGAAGAGGATAAGGTGAGGAGGTTAGGATGATCCCACTAAATCATGAAAGTGAGTAAGATCCAAACCATTCGGAGGCCACCTCACCATAGAAGATTCGCCTTCTAGAAGCATCGAGAAAACGCTCGTTTTTCCCAAATACGAAGGTCACTGCACCATATCTATAGTGAAGCCTATGGAAACTCCGCAGTCTAGCTTTAGTATAGCCTGCGGAAATCAGGCATTTCTGCACCCTGTGTATAGAGAAACCTGCGGAAATCCTCTTTAATAGGGTTTTTACAAAGGAAAATACAACTTTTTCTCTCAGGCAAATTTCTTCTCCCTTCTTTCTTTAGGAATTCAGGCCATTGATCCTTCTAAATAGAAAGGATAGGTTTACATCATTAATGGTCATAAGGGTGATGGAAATAATGTGTTACATAGGGATGCCCATGCAAAGCTTCACTCTCCTATTCCAGTGCCCAATTATGGAGGATTTGTAATGGAGGAGGAGATTCCTCCTCACTGGGAGGAGATTCCTCATAACTTACAGGATACTGGCGGAGAATTGATGACACAATCAAGTATCGAAATCTCCTTGAATTCTCAGGAGCTGGTCATGATAGAATGTCTGGTAGAGGAGGAAATTCCTTCTCTGTTGTCATATTTCTGCAAGAACTTCGCCGACCCAAACGCAACAGACCCATAGATCAAATGGGGTGAATTATGGAATGAGGAGGAAAGACATGACCCACCCAGTAGGTATTTACATACAAACACACCAATGCAACTGGCTCTGGATAGCCACGACCCATCCAGATCATGTAGGCTCACGGAGGAACACTTGGCCCTAATTTTCGAGATGAGGAGGGACCTAGCCGAGCAATTGCACAAACAAATCATCCTAAGAAATAACATGGATATTATGTTTGATTCCTTATCATGCGATCCTAAAAAGATATGCTACCCAACATGCTGACATCCATATGCCGTCACAGTCCGCCAGGAAGAGAGCTCGGGTTTTCCTCATGTCTAGTTTTTTTAATGTTAATTTTTTGGTCTTCGTTGTTATGTTTTTTGCTGCCATGAAACTCTGGTGCACTAGCTGGTCAATGAACAATGTCAACCACATGTTCTGTTTTCCATGCATAAGGCAGAACAAGTGGAAAGCTATTATGATTTTAGACATGTGTCGCTTTCTAGTCTATGCCCAGTGCCAACCACGTGTTCTGGTTTCCACACCTATGGAAGAACATGTGGCAAGTCTTGATGTACTCTTTGACAGGTGTCTCTTTTTGATGGCATACAGTATTACAATCTCTTTTTATTTACAAAAAAATAAAAATAAATGTACAAATTCAATTTCTCTGCCTATGTTAATAAATGTACAAATTCAATTTCTATGTCTATGTTATAGTTATCGATCTCATTTGTTTTGCCACTTCAAACCCTTGGAAATCCATGGTTTTCAATCTACAAATATTTCCAGTTTTTAAGGGGCCCACCCTAGTCTAAACTTCCTATTCAGTCAATCAGAGGAAAATAAGTTATGTCATGCATGTATACAACATAGTTATCAAGTTTGAATTCAAATTCGATTTGATAAGGAAAAAATTTGACTACCTAAAATTCAATAAGGAAAAAATTAGGGAGTATATATCTTACAAATAATAAAACATATTATTTTTTCAAAATTTTAGAAAGTCTAAATTAATAATCATAACATTCAAAACCTCAAGACCCTTCAAAAATTGTTTCCAATCATCTCCACATTATATCCTCATTAAACCCTTCAAAAATTGTTTCCCATATATCCTCATCGATATAATGTGTGGATGTAAAAGATGATCCCACAATTAATACTAATACTTGTGAATTTGAAATAAATACACTGAAAACAAAAACAAGGGAACATATTCTACTACATTTAGAAAAACTGTGAATTCTATATGAAATTAAAGTAAAACCGTGAATTCTATATGGAATTAAACTTTAAAGTATATTTTTATTTTAAATTTAGAATATAAAACTACCATTACAATATCAATAATGAGGAACATGATAAATAAACTCAAAATCCTTTTAACATTTTAAGCAACGAGGTTATGTTGAATATAAAATAAGTCATCATGTAGATCCTCCCTAGCCCACTGAAGTTTACGTCCCAATTGTACGTGCATTGTAGTCGTGGATGTTTTTTGTGTCTGCAACTTTTTGCATATCTGAAACAAAGCATTTATGGGTCAATCGAGATTTTTTTAGTGTTCATTGATTGATCATTCTTACTAGAAGCATTTTCCGGTTGATTGAGCTTTCAGGTTGTTGTGCTTTCCGGTTGATTGTGATTTTGTGCCCACGACTTCAATTGGGCAAGAGAAGTGGATGGCCTGTACCCTATAGGTTGTGGTCAACGATAATTGATAATCGTGGATCGACAAACTGGAAAACCTGTTATAGCTATTGATATCATATTGAACCAGATCGCTAATGAAGTCAAAGTCAAAGGCTAATAGTGAGAAATTGTATTGCGTCTATGTAGCCATTGGACAGAAACACTCGACTGTGGCACAATTGGTTCAAATTATCTCGGAAGAAGATGCTTTGGAATATTCACCATGGTTTATAGTCTCAAAAGAAGATGCTTTGGAATATTCATCATGGTTTACAGTCTCGATGAACAAATTCTCACAATTTGATTGTTTACCATTTTTTTATATAGAAATATGTAATCAACCCAAAAATTCTTGTATTGAACTTGAATTGGCATATGAATACGCAACTCAAACCGTATCATCGAATTTTTGAATTCTTTGAGCCAATACGGTCGAATTGGTAACTATGGTATATAGTAGTGCCACTATATTTTTTGAAAATTTAATAATTACTATTTAAAACCGTATTAAAACCATGGTAGAGAGGCTAGGCTTTTTGTTTTGGGGGTTTTAGTCTAATTCCAACCTTAGGGAATTCAAGGGAGAGTTTACAGTGGCGATGGTGGCCAATATCACTAAGATATTAGTATATGGCCTCCTCTCCCATGATCAGGAGGTCTGGATCCATCCTGGTCACACTACATACAATCTGTGAAGACAATACCAATGCTACATCGAAATGCAAACACAATGGAAACAATTCTAACTAGTGAATGGTATATCACACACAATTAGCAGATCGAAACCAAGGTGGAAGAGAAAATGATTATCTTAGAAGAAGTGGTTATGGAGGCAGAAGAGAGGGTCAAGGTGGTCGAAAAGGTGGCATAAGTGGTTTCTTTTGACCATATTGTTTTATTTTCTTTAAGGATGACCACATCAGTCTAGATTGCCCTCCGAATTAAAGGACTAACTTGAAATTTTGCAACATGAAATGTCTAAACATGAAGCAAATTTGAATGTGGAATCATATTGGTATATAATGTTTCTATTTTGAAGAACAAGAATCTAAACAATACTTAGGCATTCCCATTCGCCTATTGAGGGAGTATGCTAGTTTAAATTTAGTTGAAAATTTAACTTTACGTTGACTTAGAGGATGCTTTAAAAATGAATATTTTCTCTAAAAGGGAAATAGTAAAATGCACGATACGTTGTTTATTTGTTTTTTTAAATATAAAAATAATATTGTTTTATTCATGTAAGAGGTGGGGTTATTGTGTACGTTATATAATTATGCCGAAGGAATATCCTAGGGATAGGTTTTGTAGAAAACCTGTCAACTGGTTGATAGGTATTGGAAAACAACTATATTTTGAGAAACAACCTTCTTTTTCCACCTTTACAAAAACCAGCCATCAAATCCTTGTCCTTTTATATCCTTATTTCTTTGTTGTCAATAATCTGATAAGATAGGGTCAGATTTGATTTTGTTGTGACTGCCTCTTTTTCTACCACCTCCCATGGTATATCTTCATCATCTCGATTCTGGATGGTATTTTCGATAAAAACCTGCCCTAACCCATACAAGCTCCCGTCCATACCCCACCCCTGTTCGAACCATCGAGTTGGAAGTTCGATTCAGGTGCACCATGCTCCTCTTGGGTATACATAGTTTCACAGGTGTTGTAAAATTCCAAACAAAATGTATAATACCGACTTAGAAAGTTGGTTGTCCAACAATTTTGTGCAGTTAATCTTTACGCACGAGCTAGTCTTGACAATGGAATCGTGAGGGTCTGACCAATTGAGGTACATTAAAGGGAGCAATGGTCCAACGTAGTATACATGCAATGTCTCTGTCAAAGCCTCCACCGAATGACCTTCTAACGCTTCTGAGGATTTGGCTACTTCCCAATCTGCTTCTCTGGCTCTTTCTAAACAAAGAACAACAACTCTCGTGTTTACAGAGTCTGCACTTGGTTTAAAAAACGATGGAAGATCTACAAACTCTATGAATATTACACCTAGATGTGAATTACCGATACCAATCATACCTGACCTTGGAATGCATAACAATGGGGAGAACAAGTCATTACAATATTCCTAAGAAAATAGAAATGATCAATACATAAGGGTTTGAAGGGAGAGTTTTGATTATGAATTCTTGCAGGAAATAAATCATCACCTATTTCTAAATGGTAAGAGATGGAAAACATAGAGACATTATGCATCTAGAAAAAACGAATAGTGGGTTGAGCTTCTTGGCTAGAGACACTACCCAGTGGAGGAAAGTGTCAGCCATGATGCAGGGGACAGGTGCTACATTGGTTTTTTGATGGATATTGTTAATGAGGTCTTCCACAAGGCCTTCCATCTTACCTGACCGATAAAATTGTTGGATCTTATTCCATCTCCCGAACTCACTAGGAACACAATCAAGTATAACCACCAACTGAATGTTGAGGTCAATATTTCGAGCATGGATGAATGCATCCATACCAGTTCCCAAATGGGCCTCAGTGATGATTTTATGCCACAATTGTGAGGACACTTTTATCAGATATACCTCCAATATTCCTTATAGTTACCAAATTCCCTGATTTTCAACCGAAAATTTTGGATGGGAAAACTATGATTTCATTTTTCATTCAAATATGTTCGAAGGCTACAACTCTCTCATACCTTGCATAAAAAGTCACTAATAACAATAAGAAGATTATATTTTTTTCTCAAGGTCTTATTTTTATATTATTTGAAATGTGATTTAAATAATTATGATTCTGGGTTTGTAACGTGGTGGTCAAATTAAGCTTGTAGTTTTTCTAAATATAGATAGTTGGAAACATGATGTTCTTTTTAGAAGGATGATGAGATTAGGGGAAAGAAAAACCCCATTGGCCAATTCTTTTGCCTTTTTTTCATATTCTCAAGGCACATATTCCAACTATTTGGAGGGATGGAGAACTTGAAGTTTTGAACTAGCATGACCTTAGCTGGTTTAAATGACTATTAGGTATGGAAAAATGACTGGAGGAATTGATCAAGGATGTCTACAGTCAAGCACAAACCAAGGGATGTGCACATATAGGGATGTTCATAGATATGGGCTATATAAAGTTGATTATGAAGGGATTCATGTTCATGCAATGTGAAAGCCACCTTAACCATAAAAAAAAAAATTATGTAGTTGAAAGGACAATGATTTTGTACCTAATGCAGAAAATTTAAAATGCAGACTCTATTAGATGCACATTGAGTAAACCTTGTCGCTCATGGATCCAATGTCTATTTAAGGTATCACAATTATAATAGTCCACATATTGGGAGTAGTACGCACCAGATTATCTTTATGTTTACTATTGTTCTTTGAGAATAAAGCATGATGAAATTTACGAAGATGGAATAAAGATCTAATATTTAAAATGTATGTCTCTCTAAGTTTTCTTTGACTTATTTACCATCAATACTGATGTTGTTATTCATTTTTAGCTGGGCTTGAGTTGTTTAATAGGTTCATTTTCTCTGTATTCATATTGTGATATATATATATATATATTAAATTGACATTATAATTTTAGGACACTTGACCTTGTGACCAAGTTATCTCAAATACAAAGAGCAGATCCAGAAAAATTCCAATTTAAATGGGACAAAGGCTTCGTAGGTCAATCGTACCAGAGGAGGGTTTCTCATGGGATCTTCTGGTTGTATTGAACATCTCTTTGCCATGGATTTCTTATTTGAGCATATACTCATTCTTTGGCCATTTGAAACTCATTCATATGCGTGTTTTCATATCATTTCAATCTTTGTTTGTGGTTTTTTTGGTGTATCATGTAGGTTACTAGCCACAGAGAGAGAGAGATTTTAGCATTTGTATAATTAGTTTGGTCAACGGTCAAATCCTGACACCAAACCAAATCGTGAGAACCAAACCACCTTGTATAGGATCACCTCCAAATCCAATTGTCAATCATGTAACACCTCCAAGTGTCAAGCATTCACTCTCACTCGCAACAATAGCATAACCATCATCAAAATACTTTCCCATTCAACAAATTTTATAAACCCATCAATCGTATTGGCATTGATAGACATCGATAGACTTAAAAATCTAGCATCATATGTATAATTCTCAGGAATACTTTCACTTAGCCCATCCCATGTGAGAAGTCGTGGTTGTAAAGAAAGGTGTTGTTTTTAAAAGAAGAATGGAAATATCTAAGTGAATTGAGGGGTGAATATATAGGATGAGGAAATAAATAAAGAACACTGTTATGTTGTTAGTGAAGTCTGCATTTAGATTGCAATCAAACTATCTCTTAAAAAATTTCTCTCTGTTGTTTCATATTTTGGAAGTTGATTGATACAGATAAATAGTTGTGATTTGAGATCATTTGATTGCAATCGCTATATAGACTTCACTAACAACATAAAAATGTTCTTTATTTGTTTTCTCATCCTATTTTTTGGAAAATGTGAACATAAGGATTTTATGAAGTTGTTGAATTGATTTTACATAAAGTGTTGATGTTCCATCCATATGTGATCAAACATAGTTACACCAACATAATAATGCTCTTTATTTATTTCCTCATCCTATTATTTGGGAAATGTGAGCATAAGGATTCTATGAAATTGTTGAATTGATTTTACATAGACTACCTATATTCCATTCATTTGTAATCAAACACAACTTCTTGGCAAAGGTATGGTTTTTAATAAATATTTTTTTAAAAGCCAATTTTATTAAATATTTTTTTGTTTTTATAAAGATAATAAAATATATCAATTGAATTAAAAAACATTCATAATAATTATTTTTTAAATATTTTAAAAATAATCTTATTTTGTATACCTTCATTGCTTTTGAAGAAATTATCATTCTTTTATGATGAAATAAAATCGTTCATTTTCCATACCTCAATGTGTTCCTTAGAAAGGGTAGTTGTCCATTAATCATAAGGTTGTTCTTTTCACTTCAAATCTTTTGTGTCTTATGACTAGAGGCATTGTTCTATGTAATCTATTTAAAAACACCACATTAAAATGATATTACAAATAATCATGAAAAATTATTATTTTTATGTATTAATGAAAATTTATAATTTATTTTTAAGATTAAATGAATTTGTAATGTTGTGTATTATTTAGGCTTTTTTTAAGGACAAGATAACACTTATCTATATGGATCCACATTCTATATTTAAATTTCATTATCATCATTATAACATCTTTATTATCATCTTTCAAATAAATTTATAGATTCATATATTAAAGATAATGCATTTAATTATATAATTTAACCTATAGTATATGTCACTCTCACCTATAATTTAATTATAATTTAACCTATAATTTAATTATAATTTAAAGTATAATCTTTTAATTTGATAGTTATAAAAAGAGATTTTCATCAAAATAATGAATCAATCTCACATATGATCATTTTAATTGCAATATCTTCATGATTCTAATTAACAACATTAATAGAAAAGTCTTCTAAAATTATTTCGCCATTCCCATTTGCCCACTTAAGAGATATGTTAGTTTTATTAGTAAGATAGTTGCCTGTCACATTGAGCCACTCAAAATGTAGAGCTACTTTCTCTAACATTTACAATGTGTGAAGAGAACAACTTAAAATTATTAATATTCATGTGCTTTCCCATCAAAAATTAATTTTCATGTGCTTTCCCATCAAAATACGAGCATGGCGACTTTACCTATAGTTTTAGATAATCAGAAATGTTATCCCCCAAACTCAAGCAAGTTAGCCTTTCTACCTTGACCTTCATTGGCTAGTTTTCCTATGGAAGACTTTGCATAATCATTAGACCCAATGCTCCAAAGCTCTTACTATATTTCTCCACATTAACACATATGGGTGTCGTTTTGGATAATTGAATTGAATGCCATTAAATTTAATGAATTAAATTAATATGGAGGAAATGACCACCGACCAAACCTCTAAGGCTCCAATCAAGACTAAGCATCATGGATTAGGGCAAATATCATGTTAGAGCTCTATTAAAATATCGGGCTTCAAATTTGTGAGTCAAATGGTTATTTAGGAATCAATCGCTTTCACCCAAAAGTTTACTCTTGCTCTACATATAGGAAACTGTGCTTATCCCATGCCCTTCCATGTATCTAAGTTATGGTACAAATATCTATATTATCTAAGTAATAGATTTTTTAAAGTCTTTTTGTGTAGAGGTTGGGATGAATGTAATCATTAAAATAATAATTACAAATAAGTTGAAGATGACTTTAACGATAATTCAAAACTATAAATATTTGGCACTAAATTTTAATGAGAAATTAAGATAGGATGTATATATATAGACAAAATCGTAGTGAAGGTGAAATAATTCTTTCTACTTTAAAAATAGTTACAAGACAATACATTCTTGGGACTTGGAAATATTGCTTTCTCTCTTTTTAACAATTGTAACGTTAATATATCTTTATGGATATGAAACATAGGTCTAAGTATATTTAGAAATAAATGGATAGAATTAGTACAAAAGCATTGGATAACAAGTTGTTTAAGATTAAAAACGATATAAGATACTCCTAGATGAGAGATGACTATACTTCACATAATTGGAGACATTGAGAAAATTGATTTTGTATATAGAGAAGATGACACCCATGGACAACAACAGGTTTCGATTAAATCAACCAATATGAGCTAAAAAGGGGGGGAGAAAACATGACAACAATATAGAAGAAATGTGTCAAATGGATAAAAAACATTGAAAATTCATTTTCAAGAATGTTACAATGGAAAATTGAGAAAACACACCAAAATAAGACAACAATACTACACAAACGATTTCAACAAATAGAAGGAGATCAAAGTGAAAGACTAATTCAAGATTAACATTCCATGGTGTAAAAAACATATAATAACACAAATAAGAACCAATTCACACAAAATGAGATGTGAAATAGGAAGATGGAAATAACTAGATGAGCAATGGGAGGAAAGGTCATATTGAGTATGCAAAAATGACGAGGTAGAAACCAAACAACGATTTCTTCTACATTGTGCAACATACTCACAAAACGAGGACAAGTCAAATTTGCACATCAGACATTAGGGATCAACATTTCAGGAGGAACTATTGAGAGGCACAACAAGGTTGGCTAAGAAAGTGATGTAGGCAAGAAACAAATGATTGGAGGAAATTTCACGAGGCAACTAGCCCTTGATGTAAAGTGAAGGGTACTAGATGCATTTGAGGAAACCAAGTTCATAATTTAAGATGTGCCATTAAACTACTAGATTTAGTTATCGTAATTACTTTCTTTAATCTTTTGAAAAATAATGCACAAAATGCAAACTTTGTTATTTCATATGGAAATTCAATCTTGTGAACAGTTAATAAAACATATATATCTCTCTAACTATTAACCATTATGAAACTAGTAAACTAGATTAAGTAGTTAAGATGTGCTTTTAGCTTCATACAGAATGTCTTGAAGTCAATCTACAACACTGCATTTATTGTGTATCTCATTTGATGTTTTTAATAAATCATACACGATGAATTTATATTAAACATCATCCAAAATAAAATACAAAATATGACATTTTTCCTAAAATAAAATAAAATAAAATAAAATAAAAAAACAAAAATAACATTACACACCATAATGTTATTTTTAAGACTATATATAAAGTAACCTCCTCCGTATACTTCTCATTGTTTTTAAAACTATAGAAACTCAAGTACTCTCCATCTCGTTTTTATTAAATAGTTGTCCTCCGTGCGTTTCTCATTTTATTAAATGCTTCTTGCAAATGGTTATCAACGAATATTTAGATCACTCCCAACTAACTAATTTTAGACACGTTGTCTTCTACACGAAACAAGGCAAACTTAAGTTGAAAGTGTGATGTAACTAATTTTAGACACGTTGTCTTGTACACGAATCAAGGCGAACTTAAGTTGAAAGTGTGATGTAGTAGGGTGAACATTCAATGAGTATTTAATAAATTTTCTTATTTTTGGACGTATATTAAGCATATTCATACTTACAAATTAAAATATATATTAAAACATATATTTTTTAATTTAATTATGGTCGTGTATAGTAGGAACATAAAAGCCATGTTGAGACACAAATGTGTAAAACAACCCAATAAGTTTGGAGTTAAAGAGGTTAACTCAAATGCATTAATTTTTAAAGGAAAAAAATAAAATAAAATTATTAATAATATTTATAGATAGTATTAAAATTTTATGTTTAATTTAAATATTTTTAAAAGTGGTTTTGGATAGAATAATGTGAACCTTACTATAAAGAAAAATGTTCAATTTGTAAATTTTATATGAAGCTTTCCATCATTTCTCATTTATAAGTATGTTGCATTTTACACTTTTCTTTTTATAGGTGTTGAATTATAGTATATATAATTTCATAATGTGAGCCTCTATGCTAAGGTGTTGAATTATAGTATATATAACTTCATAATGTGAGCTTCTATGCTACTATTTAAATACTAAGCAGATTGTCTTATATTTTTTATTTGGCATTTTGGCTAACTATTTTGTAATCAAGTTAGGTTATGGCTTAGTGGTTAGGACGGGGTGCCATGCATGCACTATGTAAACAACCCAAGTACAAATACTAGCAAGTATAGATCCCTTGTGTGTGTGTGTGAGGGAAGGTGTTTAAGCTTTTAGAGTTGGTTTCTCTCTATCATCAAATAGACTTAACACATGTTCGATAAGCCAAATTGGTTTAAGCAATGTTAATAAGATTCTCTCTCTTTCTCTCTCTCTCTCAAGTTTAAAGTTCAATGCTTCAATATATGTTATTCATCATCAAAGTTATTTTAACTCCTTTGCAAAATTCTAAGCATATGGCAAGGATAATTTAGAGTATTGTAGAGGATATGAAAATGCAAATATAAAGCGCAATGCTTCAATATTTAGTATTTTTCATTGAATTCATTTTAACTCCTTTGTGAAACACTAGGATGGAGGGAAAGATAAATTAAAACATTAGAGAGCAAAAGAAGTTTATATATATATATATATATATATATATATATATATATATTAAAAGGAAAACCTTGCAGGATCTTGTCCTTCTTCATTAACATATATGAATGGAGGGTGGCTCAATCACTAGTCATAATAACAATTGGTAACGTAGAGGGACTTGATTATATTTGAACTTATGACCTATGGCCTCCCCAATTACAACATGCCTTGGGAGGATGGTCCACTCGATGAGTTAACCCTTGGAGTTTATACATACATACATATGTGTACATGTGTAACTATTCACCCCACCCTCCCACATACAAGAGAGATAGAGATATTTCTCATGGCTTACAACCTCAACATTATTGGCTAACAAAGAGTGAAACATGTCACAAGTGGGATTTGAACCTAGGTAGGTAGGATAACATTCTCCTTCCTAACCACTTGTGCTAGACCTAATTGACAATACATACATACATTAATGGTGGATCTTTGATGTCCAAACATCCTCTCTCTAGAGGGGCCCTAACCGTGTTCCAATTTATTAAATGAAATTTCTTTGTGTTGCTTCCCCACCTTACCAGAGGAACTTTCTAATGTCTCTTCCAAGTTGTTGCATGAATCCTACCGAGGCTAGAAAATAGACCCTTGGTACAATAGGATAGATGTGAATATTGATTTTAGAAGGATCAGTAGGCATGTTGGATTTAGCCATTGGGTACCCTATTGATTCATTTTGTTTCTTATTTTTTGAACGATGACCTACTGGTTTGTAACCTTGGATTGTTTTAGAGCTGCATGAATTCCAAGATATTGAAAAGAAGACCACATACCTGAACATGTGAAGTCCATGGTTCGAATGATTATTTCTCGTAGTTGTGGAGATGCATTCCACCTGAAAGTGTTACTCTTAGCCTTGTTGATCTTACCGCTTGATGCTTCCATGTACTAATCAAATACCTTTTCTTACCTCATGGATACAATCACTTATGTGCCCCCCATTAGTAGTGTATCATCCATGAATTGGGAGTGGTTTATCTCCTTGATACCTTGAACTATAGATATTCCTTTCATATTTCTAGTTACCCTTTCCTACTCCAACTTGCAACTAAGAGACTTTAACATGAGGATGTAAATCATTTGACAAAAGGGGCATCCCTATCTCAATCCATGTGTTCTCTAATAAAATACATTACTTGACTAGGAGATGGGAGCATACCTCTTGTGATTCCATTAAGGATTGGAGCTCTACCAACCTAACTTGAACTTCCATTCTTTCTTGAGAGGGATGACAATAATGTTCTTTTGCTAATTCCATTGGTTGGATTTTAGTGATCCAATTTTTTTATTCCCATACAAAAAATGGGGATCCCGAAATTAGGGTCTTCCATGCTTCACTTTTTACCTCCACTTCCCTTGAGTCTTATAACCACAAATGGTTGAATCTGAAAGGGATTAGTCCATAGTTTTGGTCCACTTGCAACATAAAAAATACGGGTTTGTGATCCAATTCCCCTAAAGAGAGAATGAAGGGGGTACAAAGATAACATGAACACAAAGAAAACCAAGATTGCATTCATAATGAGAACGTGAATGCTTTATTATAAATGGTTACAAGATAGACTAGTCAATCCACTTTATGAATGTGGGATAGACCGAGGAACACACTAAAGTGAAATAAAGCATAAAATAACCTAAATTCAAAGTGACTTTATTAATGTCTATGTATAATATCTAATTGACCATTGTAATCTGATATTTACTTGAACACCTTCCCTTAATGGTCAATCTATTAACTACACCAAGTTTATCCTAGAATTTTACATATTTTTTAGTATCAAAAGACTCAGAAAAATGTCTGTAGTTTGGTCCTTTGTTGGATAGTACTGCAACTCAATAGATCCATCCTTTATAAGTTTTCCAATGAATTGGAAATGTATCTCAATGTGCTTGGTACGCTTGTGGAAGATTGAATTATTGGCTAGTTTGAGCACCCCTTGATTATCACAAAGTAGGGGTGTTGGTTCTATTTGTGACATATTCATCTATGAAAGAATCCTTCTAATCCAAACTGCCTCACACAGTCCTGTCACTACTCCTCGATATTCTTCTTTTGTTGATGAAAGGGATACTACATGTTGCTTCTTGCTGGTCCATGTGACTGCACCCATGCCAAGGTTGAATACATGTCCAAAAGATGATTTTCTATCATCCACACAACCTTCCTACTTTGAATCTATATACCCACATAACCTAGGGTTTTTGCTTCTTCTATAGAGAATGCCAAAGTCAAGTGTCCCTTTTACATGTCTCAACACTATCTTCATTGCAGTCAAATGCTTTACCTTCAACATAGTCATGAATATGGAAATGAAGATCATGACATAACTCAAATCGGTATAGTGGTTATAAGATATATCAAGCTCCCCACTAGCTACATGTAGGCTAACTCATTAATTGCCTTAGATTTGGTCTTAACTGAAAGCTTCAACCGGGCCATTCTCCATAGGTGTAGATGAGATTTTTCAATTTGTCATTCTGAACTTATCAAACAAACTCCTAACATATTTTTTTTGTGAGATAAAAATGTTGCTACATGTTTTCCAAACTTCTACACCTAGACAGTAATGTAGGAGGCCTAGATAACTCATGTCAAAATCTGTACTTATATTATATTTGATTTTTTCAATAGCACTTGCCTGACTACCTGTAATAATGATGTTATCTACATAAATGACCAGTAGAATGATATCATTACCACCATTTTATATGTACATATTGGAATCTAAAGGAATCCATTAGAACCCCTATTCATCCAAGTACCTATCAATCTTAATGCACCATGCACAAGGTGTCTACTTCAGACCATATAGAGCCTTCTTTTGTCTACACACAATATGCTCCTTCATTGGAACTTGAAATCACTATGGTTGATACATGTAGACCTATTCCTCCAAATATCCATTGAGGAAGGCACTCTTCATATCCATCTAATGGACATTCCATCCAAACTGTACTACCATGGCTAGAACTAATCGGATGGTGCTCATATTTGTTGTAGGAGAAAAGGTCTCCCCATAGTCAATTCCCTCTCCCTGTGAGAACCCTTTTGCGACCAACTATGCCTTGTACTTGTCAAGTGTTATATCTACATTGTACTTGAACTTGTATACCCATTTGCGACCAATGGGTTTCTTCCCAAGTGAAAGAACTATGAAATCTCAAGTTTGATTTTTCATCATATTTCATCTTCAACTATCATGGCCTTCTCCCATTTAGGTCTCCCTTTTGCCTCCTCGAACACCTATGGATCATATATTTCCTAAACATTGGCCATTAGAGAAACGTTAACCATGTTTGGATGTTGTTTCCTCTTATCTCTCAATGATCGTCCCTCGATCATTTCACCTACTCAAACATCTCCAATGGTGTTGTGCCACCACTTTGGTATTTTCTTGGGATCTTCCCCATCGAATATGTAACCCTGATCTGGGCTACCTTTACCTATATCAGTATCATCAAAATCAGATCTTGAAAAATACTCATGCTTATAATCTTCCTCCCTTTTAGGTGAAGCTACCTGAATCTTGATATTTGGATCCTTAGCCAAAATAAGTTGGTGTTCTTTGATTTGATTTATGAATAAGAAGGTCTATCTTTCTCATCAACTATGAATTTTTTATTGAACATCAATTGATTAGTGTCAACATCAACCAATATGTAGGCTTTACGACTCTCGGTATATCCCGTGGTCATTAGTTTCTTTCTCTTAGGGTCTAACTTGGTTCTCTTCTCATCTAGAATCCAAGCATAAGTAGTAGAACCAAAGACCCTAAGATGACTGACTCTAGGATTTCTCTTGGACCATGCTTCCTTTGAGGTCTTGTACTTCACCACCATCATTGGAGATCTATTTAGTAAGTAGACTATTGTGAATATTTCCTCGGTCCAAAGGGTGTAGTGAATTGTTTTCTGAATCCATGTTTAGAACAAAATTTATTGAATTATTTTGAATAGAATTCACCAAAATTGTTAGACCTAAGAGTGGTAATGTGATACCTCGACTCTTTTTCTACTAATGCTTTAAAATTTTGAAATTCATTAAACACTTTAGATTTCAATTTTAGAAAGTACACCCACATCTCCCTACTATAGTCATCAACAAACAGAAGGAAATACCTATCATATGTGATTGATTTCATGTTCATTGGTCCAAACATTTGCATAACCCAGTCGAAGGACTCTCTATGCTCTCCAAGTTGGTCCTTCATAAAATGGTGCTCAATATTGCTTCCCTATCTGGAAATATCCGCATACACCTTGAATATGTTGTTGGATGTTAGGATGTCCATCGACCAAATTCTCACAAGATAACTAAGAGAGGTAGGGTCAAATTAATATTCCCAGACCATTGATGCATAATGCACTCTTCGTTCATTATTGGTTTCCAATCCATACACCCTAACCTATCCAATGTCAACCAATTTGAATAGTCCATGATCCTCCACACCAAGAGATAGTTTTCTTGGTATCTTTTCCAACTTTGTAGCAATTTTGTGTTTTCTAAAGTTGAGATCTAGCAACGGGTAGTGTCTCATAGTTTGACTAATTGATAGTATATTAAGCTCCAATCCTGACACATAGTACACTTTAAGGAAATTCAACATTTTCCCTCCAAAGGAAATTTGCACATTCCCTTTACCAACTATTGTGTACTCTTCCCCACTACCGAAGATCAGTAAATCCTTGAAGGAAGAATCAATATACTCCATGAACCAATCTTTCCTATTGGTTAAGTATTGTGATGCACCCAAATCGATGTACCATGTATATTAAATGAGATAATATGTTGGTCTCTTGGCCATGAATTCATTCAATGTTGATTACTTATCCTTTGTATGCTTTGCAACATGAGCCTCTTGTTGAGACCCTCCTTGGTTGAATTTTTTATCAACTAACCTCTTTCTTTAGTGTTTCTGCATAATTGGCCCACCTTTCCACAATAGTGATATGTGATGTTCTTCTAACTAGTTCAATATTCACCGCCACCTTTATCTTTTTTGTTTTCCCATTTTCCTTTTCCCTTAACATTAGATGCAAAGGCCTATTTTGAACCCTTTGTCTCACTACTTCTACTAAACTGTTTCTTCCATTTTTCCTATTGTAGAAGCATATTGTATAGATCATCAAACCTTAGTTCAACATTCATAGTGGTGACATTCAAGGTCTCAATAAAGTGCTTGTAATCACATGGTAATATTTTCAATGTGATTACCACCATGTCCTCTTCTTCCATCTTTAGACAAATTGCAGAAAATTGTTCTCTGATATCCTTGATCTTGAGTAGGTTCCCTTGTAACAATGCACTCTCATTCATCATGGTCAAAAACTGTTGGGTATGTGTTATATTCTTTGCACGAGTAGTAGTGTCTGAGCGTCTGCGTCGGGCACGCAGGGGGGTTAGAGGGGGGTGGATCCCCCTGCATGAGGGTTCGGGGGCAGCGCCCTCGGGACGACATATTTCCAGGACGACATATTACCGGGACGACATATTTCCGGGACCACATGATATTTAGGTGTTTTTTTCGGCACATGGTTTTTGCCGATGGTTTTCTATTTCCGGTTAAGGAAATAGGGTTTTGGACTAATCCAGGTCATTGGGTTAGGGTTTTGGATGCCGCTGGGTCCTATATGTATATTGTATTGTAAACAATGTAACACAATGTATGAATATAATATATGCTGGTTTTCCCGGTTTGGGTTTCCAGGTGAAAAATTTCTGTGTAATGTTTGTATTTGCCATTGTATCTTTTCTGTTCTTTTCTGAATATCAGTTTGCAACAGATATTGTACAAGGTTAGAATTTACATTTGGTATCAGAGATTTATTGGTTTTAGGGGGATGCCTTTGTTATCAAGGGTTTGGCTCTAGACTGTGATAAGCCTTGTTACAGTGGGAGATCTACGGTATTGTTTTTCAGGTGAAAAGAAATGGTAAGCAATTCGAAGATGGAGATCGAGAAGTTTAATGGGAAAATATTTGAGCTGTGGAAGCTCAAGATGGAAGATCTCTTGGTGGACAGAGATCAATGGATCGTAGTAGATCCAGGTACTGCACCTACAAGAACTTCTGCAGATGACTGGAAAAAGACGGATCGGAAGGCAAAGAGCACAATTCGACTGTGTCTCTCCGATTCAATATTACTGAATGTGTCAGAGGAAGCTACAGCCAAGGATTTATGGGAAAAGTTGGGGAAGTTGTATCAGTCTAAGTCCCTGGTAAATAAACTATTCC
>ML781549.1:416295-444616 GCA_009831015.1 Picea engelmannii | reverse complement strand
TTTTGGATGCCGCTGGCTCCTATATGTATATTGTATTGTAAACAATGTAACACAATGTATGAATATAATATATGTTGGTTTTCCCGGTTTGGGTTTCCAGGTGAAAAATATCTGTGTAATGTTTTTATTTTCCATTGTATCTTTTCTGTTTTTTTTTTAATATCAGTTTGCAGTAGATATTGTACAAGGTTAGAATTTACAAAAACAACATATCCTCCAAGAAGAAGGTGTTTCCCTTGTCCGAAGTCTCATTCAACTCTTTCAAGTTCTTCCAAATCTCTGTTAAAGTATTCCCTTTCTAGACCTCAGGAAGCATTTCATCTATCACATATAACTTAAGTACCATTACTCGTTATTTTTCTTACTCATCAAACTTGTCTTTTTCTCTACCTGTAACTTGTGGTCAGGTATTATTACTTAGGAAGATAACATCCAAGCACATGTACTCAAATATAGCCAACATATGTTGCTTCCATGCATTGTAGTTCTTACCAGAGAACCACTAGATACCTTCTAACATGATGTTGGGTAAAGAGGCCACTGGCACAAGTCACAAATGTATAAATAAACACTGAAATATAGTAAAAAGATGAAAATACATGTTCTTCCCTCCCTCAATTTGCAATCCCAGAGTAAGAACACTTGGATACTATCTCTAAACAATCGTAGTAGCCACTTATTACTAAAAAACCCACATATTTCTAATAAATTGGTCTTTTAGAACCAAAATTCAATTGATACTGGTTTCTAATGATTCAAAACCCTTTTGGTTTGTTGATGTACCAATATATCAATCATTCGACCTGTCTCTACTAGAAACAATTCCTACATCTTTAGGCTCACATGCCTTCCATGGAACCTAGAATATTGAAGTTGTAAGAGTGGAGACCTTGTATTTAAAAGGTGCCCCAAGAATCTTGATATTGATTCAAGAATGTTGGGCTCTGATACCATATAACAATAACACAAACACATAAAGAAAACAAAGATTCTATTCATAAGGATAAAGTGAATGTTTTCTTATAAAGGGTTACAAGCTAGTAAAGTTAATCCACTTTATGAATGCGTGATGGGTTGAGAAACACACTAAAGCGAATTAAGCATAAAATTATAAAATAATCTAAATTCAAAGTGAATTTATTAAAGCCTATGTTTAATATCTAATCGACCATTATAATTTGATATTTACTTTAACAGGAGGCGACTTGAAGATTTTATAGACTGCTTTGGACTAGAAATCAATCCAATCCAACCATAATGTGCCTAGGTCTAGTGCATCAATTTGTCGAGGTCTACCTACATTTCTTAGGTTTGATATCTATAATATCCTAGTCAAATATCATATCATCAATCAAATCTTTAAATTGGTCTCTTATAACAATACCCTCACTTTTTTCCTCTTGAAAAATAATCATGTTGAAATCTCCTATAAGATTGATATTCTGATTTGAAGTGAGTCCATCATTATTCGCAATGAGCTCCAACAATCCTACTTTTTATGTACTAGACTAGAGCTTAGATATTAAATAGTTGAATTTGTCTCTTAGAGGGATTATGAACCAATGTTGTGTTACCTATAATGCGACCAACTCAATTGATGCTTGCTCCCAAATAGTTGAAACTACAACCAATGTTCTCACAATGCTTACCACCACTCCTTGATTATTTATCCAATGTTTATTTCTTATTCCCGTCATTATAGTTTCCTCTATCTTTGTCCCCTAAAGAAGAAGAACGATTATCTTTTCTAATTTGATTTAACCCCTTATTGTTTCTATTTTAATTTCACTTCATTGTTAGGCGGAAATATTGTCGTTTAATTCCATTGTAGTAACTTGTCCAACTATTTAATTTGTCAATCCAAGGTTCGTAGGCTTACAAAGCAGACACACTATATATGAAGGAATGAAGTAGAAGTAATCTAATCTAAATTGATGAAATGAAATTAATCTAGGAAAGCATTGAAAGACTAACTAGGAAAGAAGGAAATTAATCTAGGAAAGCAATACAACATGTGAAGAGTTGAATGACAAAAGACATATGTGAGCTCACACAATAAATCAATCTCAAATTATATTACAAGAATCAAATGACAAAGCATGAAAGAATAACAATGAAAGAATCAAAGCTAAGAATCCCCTTCTCCTAATTACAAGACTAAATTATGAATTACATGCGTCCCTCATGAAGAGAGAACACTCTCTTATATACATGAGTGTCATAATGAAAGATCCACTATTATCTCAGCCACTCTCAACTACTTTCCCATTATTACAAGATATGATACCTTGAAATCCTTCACACATCTCTCACATATCTTATATAAGATATGCCAACCAAATCTTCCATGATCTTCTCTCTTTCAAATCTTCAAGTTTGAAGATGTAATTCCAATTTGAGGATAGGTGGTGAATTTTGACTTTGTTTAAATCTTCAAATATGCCTGCACACATCATCAAACTCGTCCAACTTTGATATATAATGAAAATATGTTAATTTCTAATATTTAATCACAAATTCACTTATAATACTAAAATGAATAAAGTGGAAAATAATAATGTGAAACCCAAATGTATTTATGAAAATGGTATGATGGAAGGTTAATGGGACGATGAAATGTAAGTAATAGTGAATGGAAAGGTGGATGAAAATGTGACATTTCTGAGTCCTAACATTCATGTTCCCCTACAGTTCTAGGAGACAGTTTTCATTATTTAAGTAAATACGATTTGGATCCACCACCATAGATAACATCCAAAGTTTCCTAAATTCCCAAGTTCTTTTCTTTGTTTGTTATTTCCTCTCTCTTCTATTTGTTGGGTTTCCATCCATTTTTCTTCAGAATCCGGTGATTCAAAAATCCTTAGATGTTAATTACTCTTTAAACACACATCAACATCTAACCTGATTCATAAATTATGACCGTCTTGACTATTTGAAAACACACATGTGAATCCCCTTACTGATCCAAAACTTAATTAAACTGATGAATAACTTTCATAATTATGAGAGATAACATAACAGAAAATAGAAGAACTAAGAAAAAAAGAGTTGATAATGGAGATCACCCATCTGGGGCTATGCCTCTGAGTCCACTTCCAAATTGTGAGATCGCTCTATATTGCTCAAATACCAAAATCACAATGAATGGATTAAAATTTGAAGACACCCTTCAATTATACTACTCAACCCCAGAAAAATAGGTCACCATTGAATTACTCTCGAAATTATGAGAAGAATGAGTATAAACTTGACTATGTTATGAACAGGTGCTCAAAGACCCCCTTTTTCATGCTAAACGAGACTATGGATCTCATACAAGGAAAATTGTACTAAGATTTCCTCACACATTAATTTAGCATAGAACTGATATCACCATCATACTCCTCTCGTAAAACTGAGAAAAATGAGTATAAACTTGCCCATATTTGGACACAGTGCCCAAGGACCCTCCTTGGCATGCACTTCGAGACAAAGGTACAACTCTTGGTCAAAATTCCCACCTTGGGATCCATGCCAGACCTATATGCACCTCCTTGGCACGCAATTATATACCCTCTCTTGGCGCACATTCCCATTCTCAAACGACAGAGCGTGTGGCTTTATATAGGCTAGGTTGGGAGGTCGAACCACACCTGACTCCATAAAACTTAAATATAACCATTCCCTTTTTTTTAACAAACTGTATGGTTGGTGCAATGGTCATAGAATACAGTTAATTCGTTGAAATATTCCTGTGGAGGTCAGGGGCTCAAACCATACTCAACACAAACAACTTTTATACCCCTTATCCAATATTGACCAATTGGATGATGCCATGTGGCATCCTCTGGTTGGTCCATTTGTTGTACAGTTAGTGCCATGTCAATGCACAATCAACTTGCCTACATCAGCTACCACCTGTCACCTACCATGTCACTGTATGACCTACCATGTGTCACCCTTTCATAGGTTCCATGTGTATTATACGTATTCCACGTCATCTAGAAGGATGACACACATAAAAATTTTACTGGTCCAACTGGGTGTCGAAAATGCCAAAATTGAGGGACACGTGGAAACCTATCGTACTTCCACATTAGGATGATGATGCCATCATGATGTAACCTTGTTCCCTATCAAATGTATGGATGGCCACATGGTAGCCTGCGGGCCTACCACATGTCTTTCCTTGTTTGAATTTTTGCATGTTGGTCAAAATATTCAGAACTATGATGTTTGTTTGAGGTCATTCAAATTGCATTGGAAATATCTTGTTGAGCTCTTTGCAATGAAGTAATTTTCATTATAATTTGAGATGATCAATTTTTTAGCGTTATTGATCCTCCTAGATCACACTTCCCCACTGAAGAACTTTTGGACCTCCAAAAGTATGGATTATTTAAAAACTTAGTGATTGTTGGGCATGCATTGTTGAAATAATATTCATGAAAATCCTAAGTATGGAAGATGTGCGCAAAAGAAGAAGAAGGAAGAAGACAAGGAAGGCTCGGGAGTGTGCAGTTGAGGCGTATTCAGGAGTACAGTGCGCAGTAAGAAGAATAAAGCAGAGAAATAAAGTAGAAGAAGAAAGCAAGAGAAGAAAGTAAGCGAAAAAGGAAGGATAAAAGTTCGGCATACTAAAAGCAGAAAGGCGTGTAAAAGCAGGAAGACCAGTTGTCGAGAAGGGAAAAGAAACATATAGTCGTAAAAGCAGGAGACCAACCCAAACAGTAATTTAACTTGAGTTGTCATGAATTTAATAGGGTTTTGGGGTGAGTGTTGGGCGCATGCCTATTTTGAGAAGGAACTTTATTTTGGGTGCAAGCATATTTTTGGAAAAAAGATCTATTTTTGGAAAGACCTATTTTTGGAATGGAAGACTTAATTTTGGAGCACACGCAACAAGTAGCAAGAAAGAAACATGAAACAAAATAAGGAAAGTAGCATGCAGGAGGAAAAGCAACATGGCGTGTAGGCAGACAAGACTAACCAAGATAGGGTTAGGGTTTTTAACAATATTGTAATAGCTATAAGTCGATAAAATAGTATAAATAAGGACCTAGGAGGTCTAGGAAGGGGAGGATAAGAGAGGATGTCAGTTAAGGATAGGGAATATCATAGCAGAGAGAGTTGATTACTATGCATTTTTGGGTTGTCAATTGTAATAAGTCTTGTAGAAGAGTCGAGTAAGGTAGTATTTGATGGTTAGGTCATAGGCTAAGGATCCTCGTGGGATCTAGTCAGCCTCACAGAGGGTTCTTACCCTCAATCTTTATTGTATTACTGGAGATGTAATGCGCACAACGCAAAATTTTGCAGTAGAATAAATAAAAGTGCAGGAAGCCAAATCTTTGTGGACGTAGCCATAGGAGTGGGTGAGCCATGGTAAACCATGTGTTTTGTGTGATTTTTAATGAATAATTTACTTTCTATTGATCATTAGCTTAAGAAGGAATGATTAAAATAGTTTTATCAACATGCATGCATAGGTTTAAAGATGAATAAATCATAGAAGTAATTGAATGAATAATAAGGATAATACATAAGGAAGAAAGAGCATAATCACAGATCCCCACTCATTCCTAGACTGTGAACACCTGAGTATTGCAATCACCCAAAAATCTATCTTGGGTGAGACTACATTGTTCACCCTCTGCGCAACATTGCCTTCTGTTTTACCATGAGGGTCAATAGGTTTTTAGGGTTTTGTTGGAAACTTGTTTGAGATCAAAACCTGGGTCAACCCAAGAAGAAGAAAATAAAACCAACAAATGGTTATGTTGTCGGCTAGAACTGCATAGGATTGAGTGGACAAAATCCATGGAAGAAATACACGAAGGATGAAAGTATAGAAGGGAATGTTCAAGCCATGGAATCCAATGAAGGTGGAGATTGAAATATGGTTGAAAGAAAAGGAACTTGATTTTTTTCAAAAGGACAACAAAAATCCTAAGTTAACACTGCACAAACATGTCGACAAATACATGTTTAGCAACTTTCATGAGGTATTTTTCTTTGATTTCCCACATTTGTTGTAGGCATGGTTATTGATTTTAAAGGGCAACCACCCTACAAATCGAATCAGACAGCTAGAGTGGAATATTGTGGAGATCGCGCAATTACAACAACTTAATAAAAAATTTACACACGCAGTAGATTTATGGTTAGTGATCCGGATTATTTTCGGCACGAAATGAGAGGGGAGATATAATAAAGAAATGCACAGAGATATTGCAGATATTCAATAATATAACATAAATGTATCAGAGATGCAACCATAAACACAGATATACAGTAATACATGATTTTTATTAATTAGAGAAATGTACAGAGATTGTAAAAATACAGAGTGAAAGACTCGCTAGAATGGTGGCAGCTTATCTCTGAGAAGAGATGTGACGGCTACTTGCATTCACAAGAAGATGATTACAATGAGGCTCTAAAGGCATTTTTACAATAAACGGGAATGCCAAAAGTCCTAGACATCCAAAAACCTAACCCTAGGAGATGAAGCACCAAAAGTCATGTGAGCCCCGTTTGGGTAAGTGAGTACATCAACTTCCCGGGGTCGTAACTTTTGCATACGATCTCCGTTTTAGGCGTGTGATAGCTCGTTGGAAAGATCTATCTGAGGCCTACAACGATTGAGACAAAATAGCATCGTAGAAGGTATATTGTGAGAGCAACATACCCCAAAAAAACATCATTTAGGGCCTCAAAATGGCCCCGGAAGTTCAAGACCCGAAAAAGAAACTGCTAAAAATAGTAAATTGCTAGAAATCCATTTTGAGCCATTTGGAAAAGGTGGGTGGCCACCAATATACACTTGGATCAGTTAGATAGTATTTTTGTAGGGTTTATCATCGAATTTGCAGTAGATACCATGAAGTCCTACACTGCAACAGAGAAGGATTTTCTAAATGGACCCAGATTTAGGTACATAAGATTGATGTATACTTCAATCAAGATTTTATTGTATGACAATGGTTTGATTACCATGGAATCAAACAACTAAACTTCCTTGCATGCCTGGGGGAAAGGTGGAAGCATTGACAAGAGGTTGAGCTATGGAAGAGGAGATGTATAAGGGAAATAAGAAGGAGGCCATGGACCCAATCATAATGTAAGAAGACCAGATAAAGAAGATAATGGAAAAATATGGAAAGACGCACATTGAAATACCCTACCAATATAAAATGAATAACAAGAAGAGATCCATGGCCGACATAGAGGGCTTGGCAAGCGATGAAGAAAAGGTAGAGGATCTCTGGGCTGTGGAGAAGATTGAGGAAATCCTGCACGCAACATATGAAAGGAAAATAGGAGGTCTAGGATCAGGAACAAAAGGAAGAAGTCCAATCCATATCATTGTCAGTGTGGAACCTATAACCCCATGTGCAACTAATACTCCAGAAAGAACACCAACATTTAGAAAACTAAATTTTAGTGGAAGAAAATCAATAGGACAAGGATCCAATCAAGGAAAATAAATTGTGGAAGCAAGTTCAGGAAGTAACAATCAATTATCTACATTGTGCGGAGGTAGTAGTTCAACAAAATTCAAAATGGAAGGACATGATCCCATGATTAGATTACTAGAATTTCGGGGAGAGGCATCAGAGGACCCTGAAAATAACTTATTCATTTGTGAGAAGATATGGGAAGCAAAGTAGATCAAAGATGAGGATACAAATCTCACGTAGTTATCTATCACACTAAGAGACCACGCACTAGGATGGTACATGAGCCTAGATGTAAATAGTCCACAGGGAATACCAAAGACTATCACAGACGTGAAAAAACTATTGGTAAACGGATTTCAGAAGCCCAACTCAAAAGACCAATACATGAATGAAATGATTGAAATCAGGTAGAAACCAGGTGATTTTGTTTGGGAGATTGATAAGAGGTTCAAATGTATGAAAGGTATGTTGAAATATGAAATTACTAACATGCAACATAGGCACTTATTTGTGAACTCGTCGTTACCACACTTGAAATACCCGTTAAGACAACATAAGTTCCAAACTCAAGCAGAGGCTCTGCAAGCAGCCTTACAACTAGAAGAGAACCAATATCAATAGGCATATCCAACAATATAGGAGATGAAGGAGGATTTGAAGAATATAATGTTTCAACTTAACCAGAATAAGGGAAAAGAGAAAAGAGAAGTTGTTTGGTGTACACTATGAAGGACATAAGAACACCATAAAAATGAATGTCCAAATTTTGCGCAGTATATGGAAACAGGAGTACCAAACCTTAGACCATGGTGCAAGATTTATAAAATGCATGGGTGTGATTCATATTATTGTCCAATGATGCAAAAGTATAAGACAGTATCCAAAAGTTCATATTGCAATTTTTTCAAATTAGCAAGTCATGATGATAAGGATTATAGAACGATGGAGCCAATGGGATAAAGAACTTTAAATACTTATAGGGTGAAAGAAGAAATGATAATAGGACAAGTTGCACCTTAGTTCATCCATGAACCACCACCATACAACAATGCGCAGTAGCAGTACAACAACGCACAATCACAATATAATAATGCACAACCATAGTATAACCCCGCACAATATAAATAGGTACCCAAGTACAATGCACCACAAGGAGATCGAGGTGGATACAAAGGTGGAGGATGAGGTAGAGGAGGATTTGGATGAGGCAGAAGGACCAATAGTGTGCCAAAACTGTCAACAACTGGGACATTATGCAAGGGATTTTTCACTTCCACCAACAACATGTATGTACTGTCGTGCAACATATCATGACACAGAAGACTGCCCAACACTCTTGGGAAATATCCAGGGAAAAAGGAACCAGAACAACCAGAATGTCCAGTGGATTTCTGCAGAAGCAAAGGATGATGGGAGAAACATCAATATAGTCACTCGAGGAGGAGCCAAGATAGGAACTGATGCAACAAAACAAGATCTAGTGCAACACCAATGGGCTAGGAATAATACCGAGCCACAGAAGAAGTTTGAGGCATAGAAAGAAAAGGAAACATTTAAGGAGGCCAGACATAAGTTTCTCAAGCAAAATGTTGTGTCTACACCAGTGGCGCAACAAACTCAGAACCCACCAATGTATGATATGCCATTTTCAATGGGTCATACCAATAAAGGACAACCTTTAGAGAAAGTACCATAAAGACTTTTATGCAATCCTATGTGAAGCTATTGAATGATCCATCATCTATTAAAATATTACAAAATCTTCTAGAAAGATGAAACATAGAGTTAAAAGGGAATTTAGTGCAGAAAACATTAAATCATCTCCATACAAGAATAAGAACAAGCAGAGAATTAAGACTGAATGCCAACATTGGGAATTTCAACATGGGAGATGTTATACTAGATTTAGGCTCTAAAGTAAATGTCTTACCTAAGAAGACATGGCAATGTGTTATCGCTCTGTAATTTCTTAAGGATGTGAAAGAAATGACAGAGGTAACCAAAAAACTACTTTGGAAGATGGAATCTAGCCCTACCAGCTTCAGAGAGGGATCTCTCTATAATATTTAGATTTGTTTATATTAAAATATTAGGCTAGTTATGATAGTTCAATATTTGTTTGTTTGATTTGAATTGTTTGGTTGGAACAATGAAGATGGGCCATTGGGAAAATGGAATCACAGTTTTGAATTGATCAAATACAAGGTTTAACAGGCTAATATTGCAGGGAAGGGTAGGAAAATTCACTGGATCCTCAAAGATTTAAGGTATGGAGGAGATGAAAAGGTCTAGAAATCCAATAAAAAATAGAGAAATTAAGAATTTTGATTTTAATCTTGAGTGGAAAACACAAAAATTACTCTTAATCCAGAGACATAGTGTACATTTAAATAATTTTTTTCCTTTATCTTCTTAGAATAATTCAGAATTTAGGAAACAATAGTGATAACAAAAGAAAAAAAAATTAACAAGGAAAAATGCACTTCACCAATAAAGTTGACACACATATCCTATAATAATTGCACCGTATTACTGGAAAATTTGATCAATGGTGTCTTTGTGGGTTGCTTTACAATACTAGTCCTATCCTTCAAAACAAGTCCCAACCACTTATAAGTCTTATTACAGCATATTTATAGACTTCCTGCTAAACTAATATCAGATTCCAAAAAGGAACTGATTTACAAAATATTCTCCAACATTTTATGGAAAACTCTGAATAGAATTTATTACAATCTGTTGGAAATCTTGAACTTCCTGCAAGTATTGTGCATTGAAATCTGGAATTGGTTCAGTGAATGTTGATTTTCTCCTACTAGTTGTCTTCATGCCCCTGAAATCTAGAACGAGGTTGAAACTATCTCCACAAAATCTGCTTATTGTCCTCTTATACTGATTTCTTTGCCATATGTCCCTTTGAGCTCTATTTCTGTCGTTTTTTTGTCTTTCGTCATCGTTTGAATAACTTCATCGGAAAATTAGCTTGCAGTTGAAGGTAGTGATGGCGGTGGTAGTCTAAAAGCAATATTTGTTCGGTCGTCATGGGTTCTCAGACAACAAATAGTGTAACAGGGGGGGGAATAGGGGTTTTTTTATATGTGCAAGGATATATGTTAGGGTGCGAGACCGTTAAGGGACTGCCAATGGTATAAAGGTCACGGGGGAAGGGTTGTAGGGATAACAGATAGAAGGTGTGGGGACAAGTGTCATGTAGGGAGAGGAGGAGTAGAGGTGGGAAGGTGAGAAGTATCAAGAGTGAGTTAGGAGGATTTCAGGGGGGGGGTAGGCGGTGTGTGGTAATCAGTGGGGGGGTGAGAAATGACGAGGGAATGCCATGTTAGGTGGAGCCAGAGCAGGGGAAAGAAATTTTATCGACCCCCCCTCCGCCAATAAAGGTAGGTAGGTCGGGGGGGCGAAAACAAATGAGGTTCGTCGATTGGGAGGAGGGACGATGCCGCCGGGGAAAATCTGCGTGGATTTTATGCACTACAAGGAAAACTTTTTAACTTTGGTTAAAAGCATATGCGTCATGAAACATAAGAAAAATAATTTTCTTTCTAACATTTTGATCTAGATGTCGGTCTGAAGCACCAGATATACCATTGGAAAGATGCTCCTGAGCACTATGCCATGAAAACACCTGCAACCTGATCTAAACTGAATTTTATATGCAAAAAATCTCCCAAAGAGCCATTCTTTGTTTTGGCCATCATACTTCAAAAACTAAATGGTTTCTTGGTTCAACAAACTTTTAGGCTATGACACCTAGTGATTCATAGGCTAAACCTTACCAACAAATTTCCAAAATAGATAATTGAACAAACATATTACCTATATTTATAGGACCCTAACAGTGGCTCCAATGGGGATGGCATCCTCCTAGTGAGGTGCCAAAGAACACCATGGATTAGTATCTCGATCCATTGGGTTGATCCCAAGCCTACAACCTTCTCTGCCATAAAACCTCTGAAACTAATAACCAATTGATAATCTACTCCAATCCTCAACTGAATCAAATTCACTCTGAAATCTTAACTATACTCTAAATCTGAAAGTTATGTTGCAAACCGAAATTGAAAAGAATGCTAAAAAATAGAGCTTATTTATGTACACAATCCTACTCTAATATGCCGAAGACAACTGTTGAATCAAGTGATCTAAAATTTTCACTAAATCTAGTCGAGTAGTTGCTCACATAATTGGACTGCTTGATTGTGCTTGAGCAGAGTAAACACTGGAATTTGTGTTGGCAAGGGAAAATCATAATGCTTTTGCTTTTCATAGTGGAGGCATGTCTATGAAATTAAACTGAAAAATATTTCCATATATTCAACCATAGGGTCATAGAAATCATGGTTGTTAAAATTTGTTTGTTGATCTCCCAAATCAAAGGGTGAAGGTATCCATGTGCAATCTTATTTCTGCTGACATAAAACTTCACAAGGAAGACTCAGAAATGGAGGAATTTGAGGTGTTTCCTGAACTTCTAAAGCTTTGATCTCTCTTTCCATATCTTTGGAAAATTCATCCAAAAATTGAACCTTGGCTTCTAAGCTACATTTACAGGACTTTAAATAAGAAGATAAACATGCATAAAAAATTTCATCACCTCCATCTTCAATGCACATATCTTTCCATTCCATAAATATTTGAATGGAAGGAGAGTCTGCCACAAACTTTGTCCCCTCCATCCATGTTTCCAAAAAGACAATCCAGAAAGATGTAATAGTTCTAATAGATCCAACAGGAAAACCTTCAACCCAACTTTTACACTTTCCTTGGAACGAATCATGAAACAATCTAAGGAAAACATCTTCATGTTTAACTCTAAGAAGCTCAGTGAAATCACATAAATTTAATAAATGTTTCCAAGTCAAACTCAGATCATCTCCATTAAATTTTGGACCATTTCTCAAAAAATATTCATCCTTGGGTAAAGGATTTGGGAAACCATAAATCTATGAAAAATATAAACATGCATACCTTGAAATGACAGTATCAGCTTCTAAGTTCTTCATTAGCCCAGTGGAGTCATTAGTGAACACCTCAAGCAATGAATCTTTCTAACAGTGGAATCGCCATGATATTATTTCATTTGGATATAACTGAGAATGGAGTCCCCATGTGGATTATTTCAGCCTTCCTATCTCTGATCGCTATCCACCATTAGTAATCAGATCTAAAAACTTGATACTCTTTCTTGTGGGAGATTAACCTTTCGTCCCCAGTATGGTCTCCACTATGTTATCTCTTTGTAATTTCTTAAGGCTATGGAAGAAGTGACAGAGGCAACCACAAAACCACTTTGGAAGCTAGGATCTAGCCCTACCAGCTTCAGAGAGGGATCTCTTTGTAAGATTTAGATTTGTTTATATTAAAATATTAGGCTAGTTATGATAGTTCAAGATTTGTTTGTTTGATTTGAATTGTTTGGTTGGAATAGTGAAGATGGGCCATTGGGAAAATGGATTCATGGTTTTGAATTGTTAAAATACAAGGTTTAACAGGATAATATTGCAGGGTAGGGTAGGAAAATTCACTATATCCTCAAATATTTAAGGTATGGAGGAGATGAAAAGGTCTAGAAATCTAATAAAAAACATAGCAATTAAGAATTATTATTTTAATCTTCAATGGAATACACAAAAATTACTCTTAAGACAGAGATAGAGTGTACATTTAAACACATTTTGTCCTTTATCTTCTTAGAATAATTTAGAATTTAGGAAACAATAGTGATAACAGAAGAAAACAAATTAACAGGGAAAAATGCACTTCACCAATAAAGTTGACACAAGTATCCTGTAATAATTTCACTGTATTACTGGAAAATCTGATCAATGGTGTCTCTAAGGGTTTCTTTACAATACTAGTCTTATCCTTCAAAACAAGTCCCAACCACTTATAAGTCTTATTACAACATATTTATAGACTTCATGCTAAACTAATATCAGATTCCAAAAAGGAACTGATTTACAAAATATTCTCCAATATTTTCTAGAAAAATTTGAATAAAATTTATGACAAACATGTAGATATTTTCAAAATATACTATTTCTGATCTTTTGTTCAAACTTTTAAGTGAATTTTCGTTGACTGTGGATTTTTCTGGAAAATTCTGCATAATAAACTTAAAGATAAAATAATATCTCTAATTTATCTACTGAAAATATTGAACTGCCTGCAAGTATCATGCACTGAAATCTAGCATAGGTTCGTTGACTATTGATCTTATGCTGCTAAGTGTCTTCATGCACCTGAAATCTAGAACGAGGTTGAAACTATCTCCACAAAATCTACTTACTATCTTCATATATTGATTTATTTTCCATTTGTCCCTTTGAGCTCTATTTCTGTCGTTTTTTGTGTTTCGTCATCCTTTGACAACTTCACCGAGAAATTAGCTGGCAGTTGAAGGTAAGTGATGGTGGCGGTAGTCTAACAACAATATTTTCTCAGTCGTCATGGGTTCTCAATTAGAAAATAGTGTAACAGGGAGGGAAAATAGGGGGTTTTTATATGTGCAAGGATATATGTTAGGATGTGGGACCGTTAAGGGTGTGTTAACGGTCTAACAGTCATGGGGGAAGGGTTGCAGGGATAATAGATAGAAGGTGTGGGGACAGGTTTCATGTAGGGAGAGGAAGAGTAGAGGTGGGAAGGTGAGTGGTATCAGGAGTGAGTTAGGTGGATTTCGGAGGGGACGAGGGCTAGGCAGTGTGTGGTAATCGGGGGGGTGCAAAGCGACGAGGGAATGCCACATTAGGTGGGGTCTGAAGTGGGGTAAAAAAACTTTTTGGACCTCCCCTCCGCTGATAAAGGTAGGTAGGTTGGGGGGGAAACAAATGAGGGTCATCGATTGGGAAGAGGGACGATGTCGCCGGGGAAAATATGCACGGATTTTATGAATTACAAGACAAACTTTTCAACTTTGGTTAAAAACATATGCATCGTGAAACATAAGAAAAATAATTTTCTTTCTAACCTTTTGATCGATATGTCGGTTTAAAGCACCATATATACCATTGAAAAGTTTCTCCTGAGCACTATGCCATGAAAACACCTGCAACTTGATCTGAACCAAATTTTATATGAAAATAAGCTCCCAAAGATCCATACTTTGTTTTTTCCATCAGACTTAAAAAACTAAATGGTTTCTTGGATCAACAAACATTTAGGCTATGACACCTGGTGATTCATAGGCTAAACCTTACCAACAGATTTCCAAAATAGATAACTGAACAGACAGATTACCTATATTTATAGGACCCTAACAAAGTGTATGGGAGAACCTACCCTAGGCTATTCACTTGTCCAGTTGAAACTAGAAAATCAACACATAGTGTTACCAATTGGAAGGTTTAAAGGTGTGACAGTAGATTTGGATGGAGTGCGCACTATGGAGGATTTTGAAGTAATAGAGATAGTATATGGAACAACACCTTAGGCAACATTACTTGGATTGGATTTGGCATTTGATAATCAAGCTATAATAAACTTGAAGACAAGAAAAATGACTTTTGAATAAGGAAAATATAGAGTCATTACACCATTGGATCCTTCAGAAGGAGAAAGGTTTGTAGAGACCACTTGTTTGGATATGGAAGAAATAAACCAGTTGTACAGAACCACCACACGAGAAGAGGATTATGTTAACCCAACTACAGATGGGGAACTCAGCTACAAAATCATTACATCATGTGCTTCCGACTCAGACACAGGTTTGGAGAATTGGTAACAATGATTACATGAAGTTTCCACAAGGAGGTGTGCAAGAATAGATCATGTAGTAAGATGGGTTGATACAAAGATAAGAGAACCTCACAGCTTTCATGGGCTAGATGACTTAGAGGAATTCTTGACAAAATATGAAGAGGAAGTGTTAGAAAATCATAGGCTCCTAGCTCTAGATATTTCACTCAAGGAAACACTTGCAATATGGTGGGGTGCACACAGAGAAACAATTCAGTACTGGTATTAGTGTAAACAACTAATGCACATTAGATTTGGAGTAGAACTGGGGAGCAATAGAGTCCAGAAGTATGATGGGAAAGGCACACTAGTTGAACACTTGGAGAAGTGCAAAACATAGTGGAGGATGACACCACTGGAGGAATGGCCTCATCACTTTATCCATACATTGGAAGGGATCCCATGGAACTGGTACAAAGACCAGGAGATGCACAAAGGCACTACATAATGGACATGATTACAACAGAATTTTGTAGTAACCTTCCCATTCGAACATGAGAACCTCAACATTGATTCATCACTAAAGATGATACAGGGAGCGATACTTATTGATGATGCATAGTTTGAAATCATGACACATTATCATCAACAAAACAGACATACAATTAAAGAATTATTTTCATGCTATGTTGTCGAAGAGGAAGCAATAGATGAAGATGACTCGCACAACATTCAGATTACATATATTGAAGGAGAGAGAGAGAGGTGGAAGTTCCATCTATGGAGTCAAAAGTATTTGTTGCACCAATCAAAGTGAATAAAGTCAACATTGGGATGAATGAAAATCCTAAAATGGCAATTATTGGAGACTATTGAGATGAGTAAATAGTAGAAAGAATAGCAGTGTTACTGTGCGAATACAGTGACATGTTTCCAACAACCTTTATAGAGATGAAAGGCATAACAAGGGATCTAAGTGATATGAAGATACCCCTCAAACCTGATGTTAGACCTGTCAGGCATAGACCTTACAGACTAAATCTAGTGTATAAGAAGAAAGTGAAAGCATAAATTGACCGAATGTTGGAAGATGGCATTATAGAACCAATATAGGAATCTGAATGGATCAGTCCCATGGTATTCCAAGAAAATAAGCAAGGGGGGATAAGAATTTGTGTATATCTAAGGAAAATCAATGATGTTTTTTTACATGATCCTTTCCCTACCCCTTTTACGGATGCAGTCTTAGAGAATGTGGGAGGCCAGGAAGCATATTCATTCGCATATGGATTCTTAGGATACCATCAGATCAAAATAGCTCTAGAGGATAAGTATAAGACTACTTTTTCTACAGAATGGGGATCCTACCAATATACATTCATGCCATTTGGACTGGATAATGCACTAGCCATTTTTTCAAGAGTAGTCGTAGCTTCTTTTAAGGAATTCATACATCGGTTTCTAAAATTATATCTGGATGAATGGACTATATATATTCTATTAAAGGACCATGTAGAAGTGTTAATACTAATGTTGGAAAGATGCAAGCAATGCCAGATATCATTAAACATCAAGAAATGCATTTTTGGTACACCTTTTGGGATATTGTTGGGACATATAGTGTGTAAATGTTTTTTACTAGTGGACCCTACTAAGATTGCAATCATTGTAAATTTACCACCACCAAAGTCAGTGCGCCAGTTAAGAGCAACACTGGGACATATTGGCTATTACAAGAAGTTTATAAAGGGGTATGTGTAGATTACTCCACCAATGAAAAAATGTTAAAGAAGGACACCAGATTGCAGTGGAATGAGGACTGTCAACAAGGATTGGACACTCTAAAGGAAAATATGGTGACAACACCTATATTAGTATTTCCAGATTGGGAAAAGACATTTCATATGCACGTAGATGTATCAACTATAACACTTGGGGAAATTATGGTGCAGCCAGGAGCAGGGGAATTAGACCATCCTATAGCCTTTGCAACCAAAAAGTTTCCATAATCTGAGAAAAACTGCAACACTACATAGAGAGAAGGCCTAGACATGGTATATGCACTTCAAAAATTCAGACACTACTTACTGGGTAAGTACTTTAAAATGTTCACAGACCATTCTGCCCTCAAATATCTAGTCATCAAGCTAGTGTTGGGGGGGAGGATCTATATATGGATATTATTATTCCAAGTATTCAATTTCGAAGTGATAGTCAAACCAGGGAAGCTGAATGTAGGACCCGATCACCTGTCAAGGGTAACCAATGGAGAAGAACCTACTAACTTGGAAGACAACTTCCCTGATGCACAATTATTTTCAATACAAGTAGTTGATGACTACTTCGTTGATATTATTGAATACTTAAGTACATGGGTTGCACCACAAGACTTTATCACTGCATGGCAGAAAAACATGGTAGTCAGAGCTGCAAACTATCAACTCGTTACAGGTCATTTATGCAATATGGGCACAGATAACATTTTGAGAAGGTGTGTATTGGAACATGAGCAACCCATAATTTTTGTAAAATCTCATGAAGGTATAGCTGGAGGAAACTATGCAGAAAAAGACACTATGCAGAAGGTATTTCACGCAACATTATGGTGGCCAATAGTCCATAAATATGCCAAGGAATATTGCCAGAACTGTGATGTATGTCAGAGGGTTGACAAACCCAATAGAAGGGATGAGATGCCCCTAAGACCACAAGTCACTCTATAGGCATTTGAAAAATGGGAAATATATTTTTTTGGAACTATTAATCCACCAAAAAAAGGTTAGGAGATAGATGTATCATTACTGCGACTGAATACTTAACGAGATGTGCAAAAGAAGCACCACTCAAATACTATAGCACAGAGACAACAACACACTTCTTGTTTGAGAAAGTGATCACTAGATTTGGATGTCCCAGGATATTGATGAGTGACCAAGGCACTCATTTTATTAATAATACCATCAGGGATATGACTGAGGAGTTTGAAGTCTATCACCAAAAGAGTACACCATATCATCCTTAGGCAAATGGAATAGTAAAAGCTTTCAATAAGGTTTTGGAAAATGCATTGACTAAGATCTGCAATGTGAATAGGGATGATTAGAACTTGAAAGTACCATAAGTACTATGGGAATATAGGACCACATGCAAGAATTTGATAGGATAGACACCATTCATATTGGTGTATGGAAAGGAAGAAGTGGTGCCATTAAAATTTCCAGTACCCTGTCTGTGCATAGAAGCAATTACAAACATGACAGAAAGATGCATAGTACAAGAGAGGCTAAGCCAACTAATGGAAATGGAAGAGGACATGATTCTGGCAGGAGTTCACCAAGAAGTACAAAAAGCAAGGGATAAATCCTGACATGACAAACGTATTAAAAGGAAAATCTTTAAGGAGGGAGACCTAGTCTTTCTCTATGAAAATAAATTTTTGCAACACCCCAGTAAGTTTAGAATGAATTGGCTAGAACCATATGAAGTAAATAATGTCACAAAACAAACAACCATTTCCAACAGGAAACAAAATGAAGCCAATCCCTTTAATCAATATTGTAAAATGAGCAAAAGAAATTATGAAAATGCACACATAGGTAAAGCTCCAGCTCTGATTTAGGGTTCGAGTTTATTCGCTACCATGCCAAGCCAGGGCGGAGGGGAGCCACCGCCCCCTCCCTCCCCAACCACGTCCTTCAAGAAACTAGTTTCATCTTGCAGAAAGAAAGCGCCCCAGGCAGAAGCACCAAGTTTTGTAAAGAGATTGGATGACGTTCCGGAGATTAACCTCCCCCCGGATCAACCAATGAAGGTAGCTCTCTCCCTCTCAGATCGTGGCCTGGTAGGTCAGTTCATGGGCCTTTGGCCCTCAACCAAATCAATAGATAATTGGATCCAAAGGAATTGGCGGCCACTAATAACAAATAGTGTAACATGTTACGCGGTTGGAAGGGGATACTTTATTTTCGAATTCATCTCCCAGGAGGACCACGATCTAATCTTCAGAAATGGGCTATAATTCATGGGCACACAGGGGCTCTATTTGAACCGGTGGACTCCAAACTTTGACCCAACCTCGAAAGTGCCAAAAGACGTCCCTATCTGGGTCAGACTCCCAAACCTGCCAATTCACTGCTGGAACTCCTCATCATTGCAAGCTATCAGGAATGGCCTAGGGCACTACATTGATAGAGCCGACCCAAAAGACCAATATTCCTGTGCAAGAATTTGTGTGGAAGTTGATTTGGAGGTAGGCCTGCCGAAAGTGGTAAAACTGAAGGTTGGATATTGGCAACATCTACAAAAACTAGATTATGAGCAGCTCCCGTTTAAATGTAGAGGATGTCACGAATATGGACATTTTCAAAGAAACTTCCCAAAAACTCCAAACACAGAGAAAGCAGAAGAGGAAGGATGGAAGCAACCCTGGAAAGGGAGGTTGAAGTCAAAAGGCCCAAGAAGGGAAAAACTATCTCCCGCTCAAGACAACCCAGGAAACAGAGAGACGACAAACAACTTCATGGCGCTAGGAAATGGAGGTGAGACGGAGGACCCATGCAAAGACGTCCAAGAGGAAGAAGAAAGAGGTGTCCAAATCTTGGAAATCGGAGAAACCCAAAAAACAACAGAAGGAGTGGAGAAACCCAACTCCCCTCCAAGGAATGGGGTGACTCAAGGCACCGAGGAGGGGGAGATCTCGTCAGGGAACGACTCAGAAGGAGAAAGCGAAGCCTGGGACACCCCAAAGAGACCGGGAAGAGGCAGGAAATCCAAAAAAGCAGAAAGAGATCAGGAAACCTACAAGGACGTTTTAAAAGGAGCACAACCAACCATCAAGCAATTGATCGGAGTAAGGAAAACCAGGAAGCTATCCAAGGCCTCCCAAGGAGGCCATTCGCCCACTCAAGGTAATCAATGAAGATAACTTCCTGGAACTGCAGGGGTCTAGGTAGCAAAAAGAAGGAAGAAGCTCTCAAGGACATAATCAGAGCATCGAAAACGAACATCCTACTTATCCAGGAAACCAAGATGAGTCAGCAGGACTCTATTAAAGTTTCAAAAAATGTATCGAGAAGTAGCCAAGGTTTAGCCGAAAATGCCAGAGGCGCGTCAGGAGGGCTCTGCACCCTGTGGAACACCTCCAAAATAGATCTGATCCGCTCAGACTCCTGCATGCATTGGATCTTTTCCCAAATGCTCCACAAGGAGTCAGGGCATACGGTAAGTCTTTTTAACATCTATGTCCCACAACATATAGAAGAAAAAAAGAATTGTTGGAAAGCCCTCCTAGACTTCTTAACAGACAATGAGCCAGAAAACATCATACTAGGAGGGGATTTAAATGTAACTCTGGCCCAAGAAGAAAAGCGAGGGGGATCTATTGTAAGGGACCCAGATAGAGAATGGGTGGAGGACCTAATCTCAGCATGGGACTTAATGGGTATTAAGCCGCTCAGGGGACACTACACTTGGACTAACAATAGGGTAGGTCCAGGGCATATCGCTGCCTGTTTGGACAGATTCCTTGTCCAAAGTTCTTTCTTGACCCTTGGGCTCATAGCCTCTTCAGATATTCTCCCTCATAGTACCTCTGACCACAAGCCAATTAGTCTAGAGATAAGGAAGGACCAAGGCCAGGGGCCCATCCCCTTCAGATTTAACCCTTCTTGGACACAGGACAAAGATTTTCTGTGCACAGTCTCCAGTGTATGGACAAACAGGGTAAATGGCTCCACGTTTTATGTATGGGAAGAAAAATTGCGTAGGCTTAAGGCTGCACTAAAATATTGGGGAAAAATACAATCTGATCCAACCACCCTACGCAAAGAATCCCAAAGGTATTTGGAGATTCATCAGCTCGAATTGGAAAATAGGGAGATCACACAGCAGGACCTACTTAAAGAGGACCAACTCCAAAGGCAATGGCACAAGGCCTGCGGAGAGGAAGGAGGCTATTGGAGGCAAAAGTCTCGCAATCTCTGGCTGAAGGAAGGAGATAAAAATACTAGTTATTTTCATAAGCAAGTGGAAGCAAGGAAGCACTATAAGGCTGTGATAGAAATCCAGGTCCAAAACATCATAATCTCTGATCAAGAAGGCATTAGACAGGCATCTTTTGAAACATTTGAAACCCTCTACTCAGAAACACAAAGGGCAAGCATTGACCCCCAGAGGTACCCCCTATCCATTGTTCCGAATCTAATAAAAGATGACATCAATCTCAGGCTTGTGGAGGAAGTCACACAACAAGAAATAAAAGAGGCGTTAGACCAAATGCACCCGGATAAGGCCCCCGGACTGGACGGATTCACAGCCAGATTCTACCAGCAGTGCTGGGAAATAATCAAATCGGATCTAACCAAAATGATAAGAAAATCACAAGCGAGCAGCAAGCTAGGAGGAAGCACAAATTCGGCCTTCCTGACACTCATCCCAAAAGAGAAAGGAGTGCTCATCTTTAATCGATTTAGGCCAATCTCCCTCTATAACACAAGCTATAAAATTCTCACCAAGGTTATTGCAAATAGACTGAAAAAATTTCTTCCTCTCATAGTACCAGAGAAACAGGGAGGTTTCATCAAAGGTAGGCAAATAGCAGACAACATAATCCTGGTGCAAGAAGCTCTTCATTCAAGTCTCCGTAGAAAAGATAAAGGTATGATTATTAAGCTAGATCTTGCAAATGCGTTTGATAGAGTTAATCATAATTTATTATTTTAGGTAATGAGGAAGTTTGGATTCGACCAGTCTTTTGTGAATTGGATTAGAGCCTGCATAGGGTCGCCATGGATAGCCCCCATGGTAAATGGAAGAGTAAAAAAATTTTTCAAAGCGTCCAGAGGTTTAAGGCAAGGATGCCCTCTCTCTCCCCTCCTTTATGCAATCCAGGCCTTGGTTCTTAGCTATTAGTTGGAAAATTCCAGAATCCAAAGCAACCTCCAAGGGATAAAAATAGCACAAGGCATGAAGGAAATCAACCATGCGCAATTTGCGGATGACACCCTGCTGCTGGGAGGGGCAAGTCCGTTAGTAGCAAAAAGGTTCAAAGAGGAGCTAGATGCATATGTTGTAGTCTCAGGAAGCGAGATAAGTCAAACAAAAAGTAAGATTTATGGATGGAACATTACACCCAAAGAAATGTTGGGAATTTCCAGAGTAATGGGGATGGAAGGGCACACCAACTGGGAGGCCTTCGCCTACCTAGGAATCCCTATCTTCAATTCTGCTCCAAGGGCCTCACAATGGAACCACTTAATAGACAATCTTAAAAAGAGAATCTCCTCCTGGGAGGCGACTTGGCTAAATCTAGCAGGGAGGATAGTCTTAATCAAATCCGTCCTGGCCAGTTTACCCATCTATCAAAACTCTTTGCTTCTAGCCCCAAGCTCCACAATCCAAAAAATGGAGGCAATGCAGAGGAGCTTCCTATGGGAAGGGGGGAAGCAAACAGGTAGAATACTTCACCTAATAAATTGGGACAAAATATCCAAGCCCCTCTTGGAAGGAGGTCTCAACTTCAAAAAAACCCAAGAACAAAATCTAGCTTTAGGGGCGAAGCTGCTATGGCACATTGTCAGTGGTGATCTTGCCTAGAGCAAGGAAGCTCTGTGGAAAAAATACTTCAGAGGCGCAAGGAAGAGATGCATAGAAAACCCCTACAGAGAGGCTAAGGGGTCCCCAATCTTCACCCTCTGCAAAAAGGCCATGGCCTTGTTTACTCCTCACCTTACCAGGGTGCCAAGAAACAAGAAAAAAATCAAAATCTGGCAGGACTCTATTCTAGGTGACCCACCTCTAGAACTGAGATAGGACCTACAGTGCCTAAAAGGATGGATGGACAGGAAAAATCTAAAGATTCTCTTTGACATCTCAACGTGGGGGAATGACATATGCAAGTCGTGGCAAGGTTGGGAAGTGGGCAATCTGCCTCCGGACTTAGAAGATGACTGGTGTGTCCTAAAGATCAGTCTTCAGGGGAAATCCCCCCTCAAAAAAAAGGGGAAGGACGAGAGAGGATGGGGGAAGAATGCTCAACCCTACTCCACCTCAGTGGGCTATAACACCTTCCTAAGTATCCCCTACGTCCCACTCAACCCGACCCTTTGGAAATCCATTTGGAACTCTAAATCCATTCCCAAAATAGATCTGTTTCTCTAGACCCTCAGTCATAACAGTATCCAAATAGGGGAGAACCTCCAAAAGAAAGGTTGGGAGGGCCCCTTCATGTGCCCCATATGTCAACAAGCTAAAGAAACTTCAGATCACCTCCTTCTCAATTGTATTTACTCAAAAGAAGTATGGAGGCTGGCAGTTGGGTTGCAAACTGATCTTCCCCTTCCCCAAGACATTAAGACCCTCCTCCAAAGTTGGAACGCCCTTTATCCTTTCCAAATTCAGAAGCAAAGTTATGCCTCGGGGCTTTGGCGAGAAATACCAAGGTTTATCCTGTGGGGGATTTGGTTGGAAAGAAACAATAGAGTTTTCATGGATAAGAAAAGGAGCGCACCACTAGTAAGTGCAACTGTTCAAGCACTCTTTGGCGAATGGGCTAGTTACCATCGTCATCTTCAATACAACAAGAAGTTGGAAGAAAAAGAAGAGCTTTGGCTGGCCTAGTTTAAAATACAAATGCAAATTGGAAACACAGTCAACACCATAATTCAAGAGAATTGGGAAATAAGGACAGGGAGGAAGGAATTCGCCAATTGGAAGAACGAAAGGAAGGCCTTTATCCTATCCTTCGACGGGGCCTCAAAGGGGAATCCAGGTTAAGCAGGAGGAGGAGGGATGATTGTAAGCCCTAACGTAGAAGTCATGGTGCGATATGCCATTGGCCTAGGCATCGCCACCAACAACTATGCAGAAGAAATGGAATTATGGCAAGGCCTGTGCCAAGCCAGAAGGAACGGAATCCGAAATTTGATTATCATAGGAGATTCCTGCATGCTAATTAGTGCCATTATCCATTCTTCAAAAACTCAAAGCGCACAACTCAATAATTTGCTGGAAAGAGTCTGCCTGCTCTTTAAAAGGTTCGAATCATACCAGTTGTTTCACGTTCTGCATGAGTTGAATAAGGAATCGGACAAGGAGGAAAACAGAGGTGCCCTCTTGGCACCAAGACGCATGAATATAAACGACCATTTATCCACGGTGGACATACCTTGACCCACCTCTACATCAAAAGAGAGGCTCATGCAAGTGGCAAAGTGGGGGACAGGACCAAATCGATAGCACCCAGACTCAACCAATGGAAGGGTGCGTGAAAGGATGAATTGGGCAGAGGAAGGCCCAAGAAAGATTGGATCTCAAACATAGAGGAGACAACAGGACAATCCAACCATGCCTCTTGGGGAAATCAAAAAAGGGAGAAATGATGAATGCAGGGAGGGCAAGGTTAAATTCGTGATGCATCCTCAGCCTGGGAGCAGTTCTATTCTTAGCTGTGCAGAGAACCTGACTGTGAGGAATCAGAACGCGCGAAATAGAGGAGGAGAGATGGCCGCTAGCTCTAGCAGTAACCTCACCATGGAGGAACGACTGAAACTCATGGATGAAATGCTGGCAAGCTTGAATCCGACGCTACAATGCTAACTCGACTTCCTAGAGAACTTAGACTCGAAGGCAGGCAGGCGGTTGGAGCAATTGGAGCAGGATATTTCCACTGTAAAATTTGGATTTACAGAGGAGCTTAGCAAACTGCATCAGGAGCTGAAGAACCCAAAGGACGAATTTGAAGAAAGGATCGGTCAGATGGAAGGAAAAATGTCCAAGCTGAACATCGAATGGAGGAAGGACCCCAAAGAGTAGTTAGCCTCTTGGTCTGCAGCGATTTCTTCCCATCTCAAGCATCTTGACATTTTGTATAGAAGTCAAGGATTTAAAATAAATCTGTAATATCTGGTGAACTGAACCGCTTCCGGGGGTGATCGCCCAAATTTAGTATTTCTAGTAGTGCAGCTTAGCTTTCTGCAGGCAGCTGCTCAGTGTAGCTCTTCCATTTTGTAACTGAACAGTGGCTAGTCCACATTTAATTCAAATCTCTCTAAACGTTTCTATCAAAAAAAAAATAATGTCACAAATGGGGGATCTGTGCAACTAAAGGAATTTGGAGGAACATAAATGAAAGGCATGATCAATGGTATTCGACTGAAACTGTATAGGAACAATCGACCTACTAACTCTTAACAGTTACAACATAGTAAGAAATTCATGTATGCAGAGTACTATAGTATATATTAGGAAAGAAAACTATTAAAAAGAAATAAAAAGTGGAAAAAGAAGAAAAAGGAACACCAAAATAGAAAAGGAAGAAAAAAACAAAAAGATGTAGAAGTTGACTAAACAATAGAAAATTCATAAAAGATTCATGCACAACAATTACTATGGCAACATAGAAAGACAACACGTAGGAAAAATTGCACTCGATGCAAATGCATGGAAAAAGCAAAAAACAATTATGATCGGGTCTATAAAGTGCAGAAAGCATGTGTTAGTTCAACACTTAGTGATTTCTTATCATAGAGAAGGATACAAGTGCATGCCCTAGCTAGAATTGTGCGAAGAAATGAGTAAGTGTGTGAATTGGATAAAAGATGACACCACAAAAGTTTGGTGCTCCAGGCCTATATGTACGGGTTCCTCGAAAGGGCCAAAGGTGAAAGGAAAGGATGAGGAATCTTGAGAACGTTGTCGAACTTCAATATGTCACTACTTCAGACACAGAGTCAAGCAACCCGACATGGGTTGAGGAGGAAACATTGAAAACAGTGCAAGGGGAAGTAGGGAAGAGTTTCGGGACCCAGAATTGTATTCCGAACTCTAATCCTAAAACACCCGCTAAACCTAATGAAATGATGGGTCAACAACAGGGATGCGATGAGGAAGAGTTGTTGGTCGAGAAGATCACCAACCAACCAAACTCTGAGAGGGAAGAAGATGACACAAAAACAATAGAGGCAGGCCCATCTGCTATCGAGCATAGAATAAAGGTGCAATATGCCATGGATACTACATTCCTATACCTCCCAGATGTAGTGGTCACTGTGGACGACATGATAGGAAAAGTACCTAAACTGAGGTACTCATACCATGATGTATGTGATGCGACCAAATTCCCATAGTTGGTCAAAGAAACTTACTTAGAAAACAAAGGGTAAATTGGACCCTTAGGAAAACCTATAATGGAGCCTGCGTAGTGGATATCGGGGTTGTAAAATTCCAGAATAATGAACATCTTGGATATACTGCACTTAGGCACGGTAAAAACGTCGGGCTTTGTGTCAAACAATTATTATCCTGCGTACATTGTGTCATCCTTTGGATGGATAGGTTGGTACAGCTGGATGTGGTGTTGATCACCAAGATTATAGTATTACCTATATTTGGTGCACAACAAGAGGAGACTTAGACAACAAGGCCCGCGAGAAGGAAATCGTTGAGCTAGTAAAAGAACAATTTGGCACTAGCAGGGGAAACACGGGCATTGTGCTCAAAGACATTGATGAAAATGCAACAAGGTTTGCCAAAATGATTATGGATTGCAAGTTGCTTAGGAAATGCAAGAAAGAAGAATCTCCAGCATGAGTCATCGCAGTAGCCGCACAGTGCACAAAAGGACTAATGTTCAGTTGGGCACCCTACCTGTTGAACCAATTTTTGGTTGATTGTAGAGACGCACAGGATAATGGAACTGAGTTCCATTATTCTTGGCTCATCATTCTTATAGCCTTGGTAGGGTGGCATGAGCCAAATTTTTCAGCCTTCCTGGTTAGGAAAGGAAAGTGTTATGCGACCAAATATGAGTCCCTCTGGCAAGCCAAGGACAATAAAAATCAGCAAGAAAATGACATAGTACTTGCGATGTTGCTTGAATAAATACAACAACGCACAACCAATGTGTGGTGCATTCCTGTGGAGGTAGTCCATGAAACTGAAGGGATGGCCAGGTTTAAGGCATCCAAGCATCACATGTGAATCCAGGCCATAAGGGATCCAAATAAGGCATGGTTGGATATGAAATATTGCATCACAAAGGAATAAATTGACTGGATAATCAGAGACTGGCCAACACAGTGGAATATTCTAGTAGAAAAACCAACAACATAGTCAACTGCAACACAATCCACCAAGCCCAAGGAAAAGGATGAAGTAGGTTCCTTAGCAAAAATAAACAACCTAGCTGATAACACTAGAAAGGTTGCAGTGCGGAATCAACCATCAAGAAGCAGTGCAGTGCCCAAAAGACCAAGGCGGACAACAATAGGGACTAGGAAAGACAACCAACATGATGCCAGAAATGGGGACACATCACAGGATGGTGAAGAAAGGGTACAGGTTACAATGAGTGGGGCACAACCATCACAGACGAAAAGGAAGACAATGCAGGTAGAAGAGACACACAAAAATAGGAAGTATACCACAGAAGACCTAGTCATCACCCTGACCGAGAATGATGTTGAATTCGTCACGGACAAGGTCCAAGACAGGGGGGAAGAGGCAGTTTGTATTGTAGAGGCACAAAGAGAAGAGATCATGGAAAAACTCATAGAAGTCCATGAAACTCTACAACAATTACGAATTCAAGCAATACCATAGGTGACAACACGGTGGCATGAAAAGAAAGAGAGACCCCCTACGTAAAAAGAAGGAGAGGAGACATTATAGTTGGTAGTGCAAGGCAGGGACACATTCACAATCACTCTCCTAATGATCAAAATAGATCAAGATACTACACAGAAAACCATGGGGGAAATGGAGAAATTTGAAGTAGTCATGGCACAAATACACACCAAGGCATTATATGGACTCCAGGCCAGTATAATGTAAGAATTACAATCCAGTGCCCGCACGGATCTGACTAAATTGTAGGTGGGTAGGGGAGTCGCTGAAATGTTACAAATCACGTGCAACCAACTGAACTCAGAGAAAGAGGAGGAGAAATAACATGTTGATAATCTATAATTGATCCGGATTATTTTCGGCACGAAATGAGAGCGGAGATATAATAAAGAAATGCACAGAGATATCGCGTATATCCAGTAATATAACAGAAATGTATCATAGATGCAACCATAAACACAGATATACAGTAATACACGATTTCTATTAATCAAAGAAATGTACAGAGACTGTAAAAATACAGAGTGAAAGACTCGCTAGAATGGTGGCAGCTTATCTCTGAG
>ML781549.1:386310-399771 GCA_009831015.1 Picea engelmannii | reverse complement strand
CATCAAGGCAATGGTTGTAATCTCTCTTTCACATTTAATATGATACAGTAATACGATTCTTTCCTATAAAGCTTGTTTTGTTTTATTGTATGATTCCTTGATCACATACATAGGTTTATATTGAGTTTATGTTATCGCTATCACTTTGGTTGGTTTGTGTTGTTTTGATATTGACTGCACAAGAGCACTGGAGTGAAGCGGGAGCAACAAAGACTATAGGAAGCGATTATAAGGTATGTTACTTATTCTTGCCTCTTAGTAAATTTAAAACTTAAGGAAAGCGTCCTATTCTGTCCTGTTTTGTTCTAGATCCAGGTGGATCTAGGGAGATCGATTTGTGTCCGCACTTACGGATTTATCCATAAACATAAACAAATTCACTGATGAATGACCACTAAATGGTCATCTTATACTTGTTCCAAAGAACCATAAAGCTCATGTAATTGAAGTCTTTCCTTTGAGAGTTGATTTGCATTCTTGTTGTTCTCCCTATAAACATGAGTATAATTGATCCAAATAAATTGATTAGATATTTCCTTTGATTGCAATGCTAGAGGAAGGAGAGAATTATTTTGTACTTGAAAGTGTCCTTTCATCCAGTTAATGACCATAGATGAGTTAGCCATGACCTGAATCTTATTAATCCATTTGTCTAAAGCAAAATTTAGTAAACAAGATAAGGCCTTGAATTGCCCTTGGTTGTTTTTTCCTCTTCCTATATTATGGTTGATCTAAACTCTGTTTGTCTCTGTAAAATATAGAATGAAGCCAGTCACATTGATAGAATCTGGGCCTTGACAAGCCCCATCAAAAAAAACCCAAGCTAATGACTTATCCACTTGTACTGATGAAAGAATTCTCCATGGTTTAACCTTGGGATTCACCTTGTAATATGCAAATAAAGAATTAACCTGGGAAGCTACCTGAAGAAAGGGCATCATCCTCTCTTCAAACAAAATAACATTTCTATCTATCCATATTTCCTACAAAACTATAAATGGGATTTCCCTAAAGCACTTTATATCTTACCGAGTAAACCATACATTGAGACATGTATCTATGGATTCACATTTCCAAAGGTTTTGGAAACCAAAACCTCCCCAACCTAAACCCAAACTTTCTGAGAGAAACTACAATGCAAGAAAAAATGTTAAGTGTTTTCCTCACTACACCTACAAAGTAAAAAAATACTTGGACCTACTCTGTTTCTTTTATGGAGGGCTTCCCATGTTAAGACTTTATTGTTCAACATGATGCACATAAACAATTTAGTCTTGGGAGGGGCCTTAAATTTCAAGAGCTTCTGCCACCACCATTTGTCATCTCCCGGTCCTGGTCCAAAAAGAGGAGAGTATCCAAGACTAGGGGTATAATTGCCCCCTGCTCCATTTAGAGCCCATATGAGTTCATTAGGGGAATTGTTCAATATTATATGTGCCTTCTTGATTTCTGCTAAAAAGTGATCCCACCTTTGGGCCAAATTTCCTTCTAGACCAAGGTCGGTTGCCTTTCTCCAACCTTGAGACCACAAATATGTGTCATCTACACTGTCAATCAAGTTAAGCGTACATCTTCCAATTACCTGTAGGTGTTGTATGATTTCATCAGAGAGGAATATGTCTATACCACACCCCATTATTGCATTTTCCCCCACTCTTACTTGTGATCCATTTCCCACTCTCCATTCTAGGTAAGAACATATGATTGGGAATGCTAGTGTCTTTTCCTCCCACTGGTTCGATACATTCGCTATACTCTCCCTTTCCTTTCTAATCCAGTCCAAGAAGGTTCTTGGAGCAATATGTTTATGTATATTAATCCTTTTCTATAGGCTCTCCCCTTTGTGATGGCATTCCATAATGGATTTGCTGCTAAAGCTTTACCAAATAAATGTATGCTCTTGAACCCCTATCCCTATAGTTTTTGGATGCTATTATAAATTCACTTTATTAAAAACATTGAAATATATTTTTTTATTTAAAATTTAAACTAACTTTTTTGAGGGAAATTAAATAAAAATACAAAACAAGAATAAATAATTATAATTTATTAATACAAATTAGTTAAAAAATAATAAATAAAATTTTAGTTTAGTAGTGAAGATAATAATATATCATCTTCACTACTATACTCGCTTCCACTGGTTGGATATATTCACTATACTCTCCCTTTCCTTTCTAATCCAGTCCAAGAAGGTTCATGGAGCAATGCATTTATATATAATAATCCTTTTCTATAGGCTCTTCTCTTTATAATGACATTCCATAATAAATTTGCTACTAAAGCTTTACCAAATAAATGTATGTTATTGAACCCCCTAATCTTATAATTTTTGGGTGCTATTATAAATTCACTTTATTAAGAACATTGGAATATATATTTTATTTAAAATTTAAACTAACTCCTTTAGGGGAAGTTAAATAAAAATACACAACATAGGTAAATAATTATAATTTTTTATACAAATTAGTTAAAAAAATAATAAATAATTTTTTAGTTTAGTAATGAAGATAATAATATTTTAACCATCAAATATGAATAAAATATAAAAATATCAGTGGTGCGTGATTTCTTCCAACTAATTGGAATGTTTCAATTGAGTGCCATTTCATTGACGTGGACGGGGAAGTAAAATACACAGAAAATGAGTGATGCTTTTCTCACATTACGTTGTTTATTTTAAACATAAAAACAATACTCTTTTATTGAGGCATGGAAGTGATCCATTTGAAATGAATAATTATTGGAGGTCAAATTGTTTATGTAAGAGGGGGTTGTTGGGTATGTTATATTATTTTAGTAATAAGGCTTCCATGTCAAAGTTGCCCGTGATTTGTTGGTATTATACATTATTTAAATATTTTATTTTTTTAAATTCAATATATAAAGTTTAAATGTGAAAGTTGTTTGTGATTTATTGGTATTATAAATTATTTTAATATTTTAATTTTTAAATTAATTATATATATATATAGTTAGTTTGAGTGGGTTTAATGGTTAAGAATATGTATTTTTTTTAATAGGTTACAAGTTCAAATTTAGAGGGGGTAGGGTATGTATACTTCCATAGACTTTACTAGTCAAATCACTGGGCGGAGGGGGTCCCTTGTCCCATAAACAAGGGGGTCACATACACCAATTAGGTGTCTGGCTTGGGATTCTTTAGAATTTTGTTTCTGTGCTTGAAAAGCATTAAGATAAACTTTCCAAAATCACCATACTTTTGTTGAGTTAAGAAGTTAAAAAGGTTAATAATGTGACAAATATTTTGAAAATCAAATACATACATTGGAAATGAATAATTATTAAATGTCATGTAAGAGGTGAAATTGTTACATACGTTATATAATTTTGTTAGTAAAAATTTGTTGATAATCACATTGAGTCATTCATTCAAAGTGTAGAGCTACGTTTCTACAACATTTACTCAAAATTATTAATATTCATTTGTTGTCCCATCAAAATAAGAACATGACGACTTTAGTTTTTGATAATAAAAAATGTTGTCCCCCAAACTCAAGCAGGTTAGCCTTTCTCCCATCTTGGACCTTCATTGGCTAGTTTTCTGTGGAAGACTTTGCATAATCATTAGACCCAATGCTCCAAAGCTCTTACTATATTGCTCCACATTAACACATATGGGTGTCGTTTTGGATAATTGAATTGAACGCCATTAAATTTAATGAATTAATTTAATATGGAGGAAATGACCACCGACCATACCTCTAAGGCTCCAATCAAGACTAAGCATCATGGATTAGGGAAAACATCATGCTACAACTCTATTAAAATATCGGGCTTCAAATTTGTGAGTCAAATGGTTATTTAGGAATCAATCGCTTTCACCCAAAAGTTTACTCTTCCTCTTCATATAGGACACTACGCTCATCCCATGCCCCTCCACGTATCTAAGTTATGGTACAAATATCTATATTATTTACTAGAATTTTTAATGTCTTTTTGGTGTAGAGGTAGGGATGAATGTGATCATTAAAATAATAATTAATAATTACAAATAAGTTGAAGATGACTTTAACGATAATCCAAAACTATAAATTTTTGGGACTAATTTTTAATGAGAAATTAAGATAGGATGTATATATAAACAAAACACCGTAGTGAGGGTGAAAGAATTATTTTTACTTTAAAAATAGTTACAAGACATAACATTCTTGGGAGTTGCAAATATTGCTTTCCCTCTTTTAAACAATTGTAACCTTAATATATCTTTATGGATGTGAAACATAGGTCTAATTATATTTAGAAATAAATGGATAGAATGAGTACAAAAACATTGGATAACAAGTTGTTTAAGATTAAAAATGATACCCTTTGTAAGACACTCCTAGATGAGACATGACTAAACTTCACATAATTGGAGACATTGAGAAAATTGATTTTGTATAGACAGAAAATGACACCCATAGACAATAATAGTTTTCAATTAAATCAATCAATATGAGCTAAAACTGGGGGATAAAACATGAAAACAATAATGGAAAAAAATGTTTGAAGAGAGGACATATAGAAGAAAGGTGTCAAATGGATAAAAAACATTGAAAAGTCATTTTCAAGAATGTTACAAGAATGGAAAATTGAGAAAACACACCAAAATAAAACAACAATACTACACAAACGATTTCAACAAATAGAAGGAGATCAAAGTGAAAGACTAATTGAAGCTTAACATTCCATGGTGTAAAAAACATATAATAACACAACTAAGAACCAAATCACATAAGATGAGATGTGAAATAGAAAGATGGAAATAACTAGATGAGCAATGGGAGGAAAGTTCATATTGAGTATGCAAAAGCGACGAGGTAAAAACCAAACAACAATTTTAGCAACCAACAATTTCTTCTACACTGTGGATATAAATCATTTGACAACAGGGGCATCTGATCCAGATTATTTTCAGCACGAAATGAGATCGGAGATATAATAAAGAAATGCACAGAGATATTGCATATATTCAATAATATAATAGAAATGTATCAGAGATGCAACCATAAACACAGATATATAGTAATACACGATTTCTATTAATTAAAGAAATGTACCGAGACTGTAAAAATACAGAGTGAAAGACTCGCTAGAATGGTGGCAGCTTATCTCTGAGAAGAGATGTGACGGCTACTCGCATTCGCAAGAAGATGATTACAATGAGGCTCTGAAGGCCTTTTTACAATAAGCAGGAATGTCAAAAACCCTAGACATGCAAAAACCTAACCCTAGGATATGAAGCGCCAAAAGTCATGTGGGCTCCATTTGGGTAAGTGAGTACATCAACTTCCCGTGGTCGTAACTTTTGCATACGATCTTCCTTTTAGGCGTGTGATAGCTCGTTGGAAAAGTATCATCGAGGAGATTCATTTTGGGGCCTCAATCATGCCTTCAAATATCATTGAGAACATAAATCTCAAAAAACCTTCATTTGGGCCCTCAAAAATGGCCCCGGAAGTTAAAACCTGCTAAAAATAGAAAATTGCCAAAATTGCCAGAAAATTGTTTTGAGCCAGTTGGAAAAGGTGGGTGGCCACCGATATCCACCTAGATCAACATCCCTATCTCAATCCATGTGTTCCATAATAAAATACATTCTTTGACTAGGAGATGGGGGCAAACCTCTTGTGATTTCATTGAGGATTAGAGCTCTACCAACCTAACTTGAACTTCCATTCTTTCTTGAGAGGGATGACAATAATGTTATTTTTCTAATTCCATTAGTTGGATTTTAGTGATCCTAATTTTTGATTCCCATACAAATAATGGGGATCCCAAAATTGGGGTCTTCCATGCTTCACTTTTTACCTCCATTACCCTTGAGTCTTATAACCACAAATGATTGAATCTGAAAGGGATTAGTCCATAGATTTGGTCCACTTGCAACATCAAAAATATGGGCTTGTGATCCAATGTCCCTAAAGAGAGAATGAAGGAGGTATAAGGATAACATGAACACATAAAGAAAACCAAGATTGTATTCATAATGAGAAAGTGAATGAGTTCTTATAAATGGTTACAAGCTAGTCAAGTCAATCCACTTTATGAATGCGGGATAGACCAAGAAACACAATAAAGTGAAATAAAGCATAAAATAACCTAAATTTGAAGTGACTTTATTAATGCCTATGTCTAATATCTAATGGACCATTATAATTTGATATTTAGTTTAATACCTTCCCTTAATGGTCAATATATTAAATACACCAAGTTTATCCTAGAATTTTACATATTTTTTAGTATCAAAAGAGTCAGTAAAAATTTTTGTAGTTTGGTCCTTTGTGGGATAGTACTACAACTCAATAGATCCATCCTTTACAAGTTGTTTGATGAAGTGGAAATGTATCTCAATATGCTTGGTCTACTTGTGGAATATTGGTTTCTTGGCTAGTTTGAGCACGCCTTGATTGTCATAGAGTAGGGGTGTTGGTTCTATTTGTGACATCTTCATATCTAAAAGAATCCTTATGATCCAAAATGCCTGACACAATCCTTTAACTACTCCTCGATATTCTTCTTTTGAAAATGAAATGGATACTACATAATGTAGACAGGGTCCATGTTCAAGGGTGACAACAACAATTGCCATAAAGGATTCCAAGAAACTTGACCCACTTCTTTCAATTTTTCCCCATCGAGATAGAAAAGTATCTCTTTATTTTTTAACAAGTTTGAGGAGGGTAACGAATGCTCGGTATAGCTCATCCTTCAAATGAGTCCCTTCACATATGTTTAACGAACCTGAGGAAGGAAGGGTTTGGTCCCAGATGGGCCCTAGAGATTGAAATCACATAGGTCCTTTGATGCATAGTTTTACGAGACCAAAGAAAGTAAACTCGGTGGTTTTTCATGTTTAGAGAGTCTGAAAAGAACTTAAAGACGACTCCAAGAGTGAATTTTTCATAAATTTAGTCTCCCAAGCTCGAAAAAAATGTAAAAAAATACAGGGGAGAACTCTTCTAATCATTCTTGATTAGAGTAGTCCTTTTTTCGTAATTAGTCTCACGAGGCCGAAAAAGAGATAGACTACCACTCGAAAGATGCCCTTTCAAACCTTGTAATGAGTGTGAAAGGAAGCAAGCTCACTTGACAATCTTTTCATGTTTAGGGAGTCTGAAAAGATATTAAAGGGGACTCCAAAGAGTTCCCAATGTAATCTATAAAGGTTTCAAACATGACCCATGGATGGTTGGTACTTTTCCCCCAGCTGCGTGATGGAAGCTAGTTTCTTTTCTCTAGCATGATGTCTGGAGGTTGGAAATCTTCCCCCCCAAGCTTCGTTTCATCCACTGATGCTTAATTTGTCACTAATTTTTGTACCAGATGGAGACAAAAGGGTTAACAAAAAAATGCATATGAAAGGAAGGTTAAGTTACGATATCTAGTGAAAGAATCGACTAAATGGAAGAGGTGGTTGTTTCATTTTTTAATGAGCTTGACATAAGAAAAAAACTATGTTCATGACCTCTGGGTTCAATTCCTAGACCTATGTTTCATTTTTTAACAAGCTTGTCACAAAGAAGAAAACTATTCTCACAAGGTAGGTTTTATTTTTACATAAGCTTGAAACTAGAAACTATGCTTATGACCCTATGTTTCATTTTTTAACGAGCTTGACACAGAAACAGGAACTTTGCTCGACTTGGTTTCAGTTTTTAACGAGCTTGAAATCAACAAGTAAACTATTCTCAAGGCCGGGTTTCATTTTTTAACGAGCTTGAAATCAACAAATAAACTATGCTCAAATACCTCTACTTGATCATGGCTTCCAAGAGGACAATGCTTTGGAAGGAATACATGTCAAGGGACAAACCTCAATCATGGATTCCAAGAGATCTTTTCTAGATGGAAAAACCACACTTTGGAAGAAATACATGTCAAGGTCGTGATAGGGGTAAGGAGATCAGGCTCTAATATCCCTATCAAAGAGATCACCATGTCAACTACCATATCTAAATCAGAAGAAGGGAGATATTTCTTCTCGTTCAAAGTTGAACGCATGGGATAGGTTGCCACATAATTGACTTGTGATGGGGTGGATGTCATTGGTATGTAAGGACCATTTAAGGAAGTCATATGGTTGACCTTCGTATGAGGGTCAACAAATGCAAGTTGGTCTATGGTCACCCTATTTCCATTGTGAGGGAAACACATCAAACAAAAGACCGTGGACACAAAAACCTTCATAGCATAAACATAGTCTCACCTGAGGAGTAAATTAAAATCCAAGGGGTCGTGGACTACCATCACATCAATGAGGATTGTTTTCCCTCCCGAAGCAGCAGGAAACTAAGGAAGGATCCCTAAATTTGAGTAACTCTTTTGTTAAAGACCGACAGATTCTGAGTCACCGGTGCAAGTGGAGGAGAACCTAAATCCTAAAAATAAATGGAGGAAAAAATACTAATGGATGCACCCTCATCGACAATATTATGAGGAGCGTCCCTACCACAAGCTTGAACAATGATTTGGAAAGGTATATAGGAAGGGAGACGATATGTCGGTAGTGCACCCCAATCTAAAAGAATTGCCTCATTACTTGGAGGGGGTTCTATTGGGATGGTTGATGTGCTCCCTAGTCCAAAATAATATGTAGAAATAGGAAATACCTGAGAGAAATCCTCACTCTTACTAGGAGGAGTGGGATCGACCAAGGGTGGTATTGGATCAACCACTTTGACTTCAATCTCCAAGGGGAGAGTGGGACTAATCGAAGTTGAAATCAAATCGATCACTTGATTGACCAACTCCACTGATGATTGAACCAGATGGACCACCTGATCAACTGGATTGACCGACGATGGAACCGGATTGACCAGTTTATTAACCAATGGCAGGTTGGGAGATGGAAGTTGTTGTTTGACATCAACAATACTCCCCAACATATATGAAGCTTCATCCATGCGTGAACAAAGGTATATTCAGTGCATCTCCTTACATAGAAAGAAAGGAAATTTGACTTTACCCTTAGTACTACCAACCTGATTACCACTAGTTGATGGTTTGTTGTAAATTTGTTGAACCTACACATAATAGATCTAGCTAGAAAATGGCATACACAATTTGTAGAGAAAATATGAGAAAATAGAAGCAAGAGAGAAAGAATGGAAGAATTCTCATTAACCAAATGAATGAATGATAATTTACACATGATATACTCTGTATAACTCAACTAATGCGCACTAGAGGAGAAACCAATGCACCACAGTGGTGGTCTAGAGTGATTTGGACACACACTAACAGTTACGGGAGTAAACTGCCACCTAGTCTAGTCTCTCAGGTAGTTACAAGAGTGAACTGCTACCTAATATGAGTTAACTAGTCTTTGGGTCTTCAGTTAATTGACTAAAACAGAGTGAAGTGAGAAGGATATCAGAGAATCATGTGTAATGTGATAGTTTGGTGATGATCCCAAGGACAATGAGCATTAGTTGGTGATGATCCCAATGCTGCATGGTGATAATCCCAATGTGGCATCTAGACTCCACTCAACTGATCAAATTGAAGTGTGAACTGAAGAGAATATTCTCCCTAAACTATAGGAGATTGGATAATGACTAATAAACATAGAGAAAACCTTAGGAAAAAGAAATCCTAGGAGTGTGTGAAGTATCTCCAACACCCTCCCTGAACATCACTATGGTGAAAATAAAGAATGGGTCTCGACAACGAGGCCATGTTGGTACCTAAATACAAAATATACACTGAAATAAACGATGAAAGAGGGAAAACATCATGGGAACCCCCCCACCCCTCAAAGTACAATTTATGTAAAAAGAAGAACTGACAGTTATTAGGAAACTGTGTCCTTCACTCCAAGATGACTATGCAAAGAATGAAACTTCTGCTTAGTGAAGGTCTTGGTGAAGATGTTTACAGTCTGTTCGATTGAAGGACATAAATGCAGGACGATGATCCCATCGTGTACGAAGTCCCAGATGTAGTACATGTGGATCTCGATGTGCTTCTTTCGATACCTCTGAACTAGATCTCTGCATAACTTCAGAGTGATTTGGTTGTTACACTAGATGATGATCGACCGATAAAACTGAATTCCCAACTCAGTGAGAAAATTTTGTAGCCACATAGCCTAAATGGTTATGTTAACTACTCCTCTCTACACTTCCTCCACTAAAGATAGAGAAATAACATCCTACTTCTTACTCAACCAACAGATAGGCCCAAAACCAAGATTGAGAGAGTAACTAGATGTGGACTTGCGATCAATGTTATTTCCAACCCAATCAGAATCAGTGAACCTGATGAGATACAATGTAGAGTTTGTTTTGATAGTGAATCCCAAAGGTGATGGTGCCCTATATGTATCGAAGGATATGCTTTGTAGCCTTCCAATATAGCTCATGTGGCTCCTTCATGAACCTAGAGACTGCTCCAACTGCATAGGAGAGGTCTGGTCTAGAGTGTGTGAGATACAACAAGCTCCCCACTAGATGTCTGTACAGTGTGATATCAACCAATGGAGTATCCACACCATCCTCAAGTCTGAATACTGATAGGAAAGGAGTCAGGGAAAAATTGTAGTCTGTCATGTGAAATATCTCAAGGAGATCTTGTGCATACTTGGCCTGAGACAATTTTATGCTTGATGCATACTTATTGATCTCAAGTCTAAGGAATAAATGTAGCGGATCCATGTCCATCATCAAGAACCTGTCATGTAGAATCCTCTTCACTACAACAATCACTGAAGTCGAGCAACCGGTGATCAACAAATTATCAACATACAGAACTAGGAGTATAAGTGAATCAACCATCCTGAGCATGTAAACATTCTGGTATGACTTACAACATACAAATTTATGTGACAATAGGTAGGAGTCCATCTTGGCATACCATGCCCTCAGAGCCTACTTGAGGCCATAAAGAGACTTCTTTAGTCGATAGACCAAAGATGAATCCTACATAAATCCTTGGGGTTGCTCCGTATATATCTCCTTAGAGAGATCGCCGTGAAGAAATGCATTTTTTATGTCCATCTGATGGAATTCACATCCCTTGGTTGCCACAATGGCAAGTTCCAAACGTATGGAATCCATCTTCACTATTGGAGTGAAGGTCTCATCATAATCAATGCCATGCACCTGTTGAAATCCTTGGAAACTAGCCTATCTTTGTATCTGCTAACTTGTCCATCCAATGTGCTCTTGGTTATGTATACCCATCTGCACCTGAAAAGTTTTGTTCCTAAAGGAAGGGGAACCAGATCTCAAGTCTGGTTCTTGAGGAGGGATTTGCACTCCTCCTACATAGTGGATTCCCAAAAAGGATTTTTGACAGCCTCACCACAAGACTGTGGATCTGAGGATTGAACCAAGAAAATATTCTTGGGTAGCATCAATTAAGTGGTAGTGAGTGCAAGAGGAGGCTCCTTGAAATCATATTGAGTCCTCCTAGTATCAACTAGATCCCCAACAAGATCTCTTGCATCCTAAAGAATACCCTCGGCCCACTTGGGTCTTGACTCTGGCTATGCATCTGCATATGCATGCACTTAATTTGCATCTGACTGTACTGACTCTGTATTTGGATCATCTGAATCCTATGAATCAAAACTCTCATCTAAATAAGAGTCGGCATTTGCATGCTCATCAACTATGACAGGTGGAAGAACAAAAGTGTCTGCATGTGACTATTGAGGTACATGCAAGACACTTTCCTCGAATTGGACACTACACTCAATGATGAGTTGGTCTGAGGAAATATCAATGAGTCTATATCCCTTCACACCATCGGGGTATCCAAAAAATATACACTCTGTGCTCTGTGGATCAAGTTCCTTCCTCTTCTCAGAGGGAATTTTGGCCCATGCACGTGAACCGAAAATACAGAAGTGGGTCACTTCTGGTTTGAGGCTGCTCCAAGCCTCGTAGGGGGTCTTATCCTTGACAAATCTATGGGGAGATCTGTTTTCGATGTAGGTTTCACAATTAATTTGTTCAACCCATAATTTATGTGGAAGTGACTTTGCATGTAGCATGTAAGATACCATCTCTTTTAGAGATCTATTTTTCCACTCAGGAACTTCGTTTTGTTGCATAGTATATGGAACCATGTGCTGCAGTTGAATCCCTACCTCATGACAAATATTTTGTATCTCATGGTTGACATACTCTCCCTCATTATTTGTTTGGAGGAATTTGATTTTATTTTCGGCCTGTGTCTCAATAAGGGCTTTGAAATATTTGAGGTGTTGAAATACCTCTGATTTTTGTCCGAGAAAGAAAATCCATGTGAAGCATGAGAAATCATCAATAAAAATGAGCATGTACCTTTCTTTACTGATTTATGGATGCGGAAAAGGATCCATGAGGTCACTATGGAGCGGATCTAAAGGAAATGAAGTCTTCTGAGTCTTTCCTTTGTCGAATTTCTCTTGAGGGTGTTTTCCAAGAACACATCCCTCACAAATTCCTTTGGAGAAGTGGATGTCAGGTATACCATAAACCATTCCTTACTTTCTAAGTTGTTGCATATATATGAAATTTAAATGCCCGAACCTTTCATTCCATATCCTAGTTCTTTCATCAACATGGGTAAGCAGTAATGCATAATTTGGTTCAATAAGTTTAGAAAATGTGTAGAGTCTTTATTGATGATTTACCTCACCGGTAAGAACCCTGGAATTGGTTTGCATGTCATAGATATCCAATGCATCATATGTAAATATGAATCTCTTTCTGGTGCCGAATTTTTTCATATGATACACAGAGAGAATATTGACGAAAATTTTGGGAACGTGCAGTACATTCTTGAAGCCTCCATTTGTGAGTTCAATTCTTCCTTTGTCAGTGACATCAAATGGAGAGTGTTGATTAAGGTTGGTTGTCATTGATGTCAACCCTTGAAGAAATACCCATAGCACAAAGCTTTGGGTAATGGACCCAATAGTGTTTGATGTAAATATGACTAATTATTGTTTTGTCATGGTTGATAAGAAGTAAATATGGATGAACTCCAAAGTGGTCCACTTATGGTGAAAGCCCTCACGGGAAGACGCTTTGTGGAGTAAGAGAACCCATGCTTAATTGTAGAATAATGAGATGAAGGAAAGTGAATTTGTCAGGGAAAATATCCTAGATGGATAGTTCTTGTCATTTCATTTCCAGTGGTATGTGGAATGTCACATAATTCCTCACGGTTAGAGAGTTATGGCCATGAGAAGTTGGAAACCCCAGGTTTGGGTAATGGACCCAATTTTGTTTGATGGGTAACGGTATGAGTTATGATATATTTTCAGATAATAATGTTCTATATGGATAGTACATGTCATGCCATTTCTGGTGGTATGTAAAACGTCACATAACTCCTCACGGTTTGAGAGTTATGGCCTTACGAAGTTGGAGAACCCTCATATGTCATCTAGAAGCCCCAAAAGGTCAAAGTAATCAAAGTGGTTTAAGAGATTTTAAAAGGTAAATAATAAAGTGAAGTGAT
>ML781549.1:305060-315531 GCA_009831015.1 Picea engelmannii | reverse complement strand
CTACCACATCCCAGACATCTGCACCTAAAGCCATTATGTAGGTTCTCATTCTAACTTTCCAGAAGGCAAAGTTTGTTCCATTGAACAGAGGGGCCTTATTGGTTGAATTTCCTTCATGGATTGACATGTTTAAGTTCTAGGATCTACCCTTAGATAAAACGGGTTGGCTCTGATACCAATTGTTGGACAATTGAGGCGGGGGGGGTGAATCAGTTGTTACTGAGCTTAAACAATTATTCTTCTTTTAAAACTCTTTGCAGAGACACTGAATGATGATCACAATAATGCAGAGAAATAAACATAGGCACATTCAGCATCAGTCACATATATGAGAAGCACAGAGACAAATATTTTCCAAGGAAACCCATATAGGGTAAAAACCTCTTTTTATTTATATGATAAATAATAATTACATTCTTTACATTATCATACTTATGAGCACCAACTCATAATGAGGCTTCAACCTCTGTTTAGCAAGATGCAACTTGCTGAGAGCACCAACTATCTGTTTTCTCTAGCACCAACTAGAAGGAAGCACCGACTCCCTGGTTTCTCTAGCACCAACTAGAAGGAAGCACCAACTCTCTGTGTTTGTCTAGCACCAACTAGAAGGAAGCACCAACTCCCTGTGTTCAAGCACCCACCTGAACCTTTGAGGACACCAGTCCTCCCTAGCTCCTCCCAACCACCCTGAAATATAAATCTTTGCTACTGAATTTATTATAGTGATATGATGTTCGACGATGGCTTACCTGACTTATCACTGTTCTGCTCCATTTCGTTACTCTATCTGACGCATTGCCTTTCTGCTCAGATCACTTGCACTGTTTGTTCTTCTTCCTTTTAAGCTCTGTGCACCATACCCATTCACTGCACATATCCTCTTCCCTTGAATTCAGTTGTTGTACTCTCCTTCTTCTTTGCACATGAATCACCTTCACCGGCTACAATCACTGCCAACTCCAATAGAAACAACAACACACAACTCTTCTCAGTACTGTGTATTTATAGCTTCTGTGCACCTTGTGCATGCAATGTTCGCCATTCCTCTGCATGCTCCAACCGCGCCAATCTCCTCCACCTCTCGAGTTCTCTGCGTGATCATCATCGTCACTCTTCAGCTTCTCTAGCCGTTTTCCCAAGTGTCTTCTAGTCCTCTGGCTGAAACCATCAGTAGTTTCTGGTGGTTTCACTGGTGCATGCAACAGTATCCCTACGATCAATACTTGATCCAACGGTTCAGATCCAATCGAGATTTCATATATCGCGATTTCGACACTCTTGGCGTTCATAGTTTTAGTCACTTACAAATCTCGATCCCCAAAACTCCGATATGGAGCTTATCCAGACTAACTCATTCTCTTCCCGTGACCAAGGGCTATGACCACACCCTTATGCATAAGGCGCTTTTGCGATTTCGCATATCACAAATTCTGCTTTGTTTCTTTTGTCTCTCCATATTGCGATTCGTGAAACTCCGACATAGAGTTGAACCAACGGTCCAGATATGAACTTGTTTCAATGGTCACGATTGGATCGTGATATCGCACATCGCGAAATCGAGATTCTTGTTGTATTGAGTTCTTTCCATTTTGAATTTGCGATCCCCGAAACTCTGATACAGGTTGTGATCAACGGTCCTGATCAACACTTGATCTAACGGTTCAGATCATTTCGCGATTTTCCATATCACGAAATCGACATTCTTGATGCAATGAGTTCTTTGCCTCTTGAATTCGCAATCCGTGAAACTCCAATACAGACTTGAATCAACGGTCCAAATGCGATCTTTATTCAGCAGTTGTGATTAAATCGTGAAATCGACATTCCTAATGTCAAGTGACTTTGTTATTTCAAAGTCTCGATCCCCGATACTCTGCTGACGTCACACGTGGTTTGACACTTGTTAAGTGCTGCCACGTGTCAGTTTGATTCGTGACTTATATGTGCCTGAAGTGTTGAATCTGCCTGACACCTATCATTACCTAGTTGTGTTACGTGTCCCTAGATGATGTGGTCTGCTGTCGTGAGTTGGATCGACGGTCTAGATCACATGTTGATCTGACGATTCAGGTTCAGTCGGGATTTCTTTCATCGTGATTTCAGGGTTTCTGTTGCAATTGTTCACGGGACTCGCGAAACTCCGATTCCCGATTCTCCGATGAAGCCTCCTGTCGAGCTTCTCCCGGTGGCGCTCGATTGTTGCCATGCGTCCTTCCAAATGGACGGTCCTGATTATGTCGGGATTTTGAGACTTTCAATGTCCCGGTTCTCACGACCTTGAGAACTCCGATCTCCCGATGGCTGATATCTCGATGAAAACTCCTCGTGTTGAGACTTCTCTTCTTGCTCCCGCGGCTTATCTCCCTCGCAACTTTTGTAGATCTAACAACGGTCAGCCTTTCAGGAAATTTGAATGGGATCCAATGGTTGTGGATCTCTGTCTTCCTTCTCCTCTGCAAACTCCTGTATCTTGAGCTTTGCCTTTGCTGTGCGCATTTTCCTCAATGTTGTTCCTCCTGAGCTTTCACGTCCGAATCCCCAAGGGATTTTATCCTTCTTATCCTGCCATCTCCACTGTTGTACTTTCCATCAATGACAAGCATACGGTACTTGGTAAACATTTTCCAATAATTGGATCCCTCTAGCAGGCCCATGGGGAGCACTAGTCAAGTAGGTGGCACCCTGGTGTGAAGTGTAGGGGAGTACCACCCTCCTTAAAAGTTCAAAAAAATTCTTAAAAAGCATAAAAACTCAAAAAAATCAATCAATGACTCTATGATCTCTTCATTTAAGAAGAGGCAACGAGAATTAGATCATAATAAAGAAAAAAACAAGATCTAAAGGTAGGTAAATGATTCAAATTATCCAAGGAAATACTAGTCAAAGTCCCTCCCCAACGGAGTCGGCAATTTCTATTACAGAATATTTCCCTTGTGCATAGGTGAACATTCCCTTGGATTAAATACCCCTATACCAAGATAGAAACACTATAGGTGGACACTAACATCCATTTGAATTCATTTTAACCAATCAAAAAGACAGAGGGATAAAGGGTGTGATGCACCTTGTTTTGAAGTTTGTCCTCACTTCTTTCAATCCGAGCATGATCTCCAAACTCTCGGATGCAACTTGATACCTACAATGGGAAGAAAAGATAAACAAATATATCCTACTCTAGTGGATTAGGTAAATAAAATTCATCTACAAATATTGAAGGAACAATAAACAAGCACATGCAGGAATACACAATCTTGAAGGAAATAGGCCAAGTATATTCAAATGAGATCCCAAAGAGAATACTTACAAACCATGGATCATGATGCAACACTTATCCAATATCTACTCATCCATCCCTTTCACAATTCTACCAAGATCAACAATTTGATACCTGAAAGCTTCCTCTAATATTAGAGGTTTGATATGGTCCAATCCTTCCCCCTTCACCTTGGAAAGCCCTCAATATATAGGCTTGAGAGGCACAAATACCATGAGAAAATGAGGGATATAGTTGAATATATGGATCCTTGAGGCTTGGATCAGATCCTAAAGTGAATCCCAAGCATGAGTGTCGAACATAACTAACCCAATATGAAGGATTTGGCCCATGGAATAAGGTGGGGAAGATCCCCATTTTTGGTCAACAAGACTGGCGCTCCCACTTAGTTGAACATAGGGCACAATCCTCTAGAGTGGCACTCCATGAAGTGTCACTCCCCCAACATTGAAAGGGGGGCACCACCCTTCATAAATGCTAAAAAATGGGTCAAATTTTCCAAGGAAAAGGTGTGTTTTGACCTAGAAATGATTGTTTTCTGCCTCCCATATGACTTAGGGGTCATGAAAAACTTTTTTAATGATGTCAAGGGATGGTGACAACTCACAAAGTGAATTCTACACTTGGTAAGGTGCATGCGACACTTTCGATAGTGAATGCGACTCTTACCGAGGTGCATACGTCACTTTGCGACACTTAGGGTGTGAAATGCAAATGTGTCATTTTGATGTGTAATAGGCTATAATATATATCAATCTCCACATTAGATACTTGTAGACTGACTCATTAATTTATTTAGAGTTTTTATTGACTGAAAGATTCAACTGATCCTTTCTCCATAGGTGTAGATGAGATTTTTCAATTTGTCATTCTGAACTTATCAAACAAACTCAACATATTTTGTTTGTGAGAAAAAAATGTTTCTACCCATTTTCCAAACTTCTACACATAGACAATAATGTAGGAAGCCTAGAACACTCATATGAAAATCTCTACTCATACTATATTTTATTTTTCGATAGCAATTGCCTCACTACCTGTAATAATGATGTTATCTACATAAATGACCAATAGAATGATATAAGTACCACCATTTTTGAGGTACATATTGGAATCTAAAGGACTCCATTATAATCCCTATTCATCCAAGTACCTATCAATCTTAATGTATCATGCCCAAGGTGTCTACTCTAGACCATATAGATCCTTCTTTTGTCTACCAACAATATGCTCCTTCCTTGGAACTTGAAACCCCTGTGGTTGATACATGTTGACCTATTCCTCCAAATATACATTAAAGAAGACACTCTTCACATCCATCTAATGGACCTTCCATCCAAACTGTGCTACCATGGCTAGAACTAATCAGACAGTGCTCATATTTGTTGTAGGAGAAAAGGTCTCCTCATAGTCAATCCCCTCTCACTACAAGAACCCTTTTGCGACCAATTGTGCCTTGTACTTCTCAAGTGTGCTATCTACCTTGTACTTGAACTTGTATACCCATTTGCAACCAATGGGTTTCATCCATGGTGAAATACCTATGAGATCTCAAGTTTGATTTTTCATCATACTTTCATGTTCAACTATCACTACCAGCTCCCATTTAGGTCTCCCTTTTGCCTCCTCGAACACCTATGTCTCATATATTTCCTAAACATTGGCCATTAGAGAAAAATTAACCATGTTTGGTTGTTTTTTTCTCTTATCTCTCAATGACCGTCCCTCAATCATTTCACCTACTCAAACATCTCCAATGGTGTTGTGCCACCACTTTGGTCTTTTCTTGGGATCTTCCCCATTGACGATTTCACCATGATATGAGCTACCTATACTTATATTGGTATCATCAAAATTAGATCTCAAAAAATCTTCTCACTTATAATCTTCCTCCCTTTCAAGTGAAGTTGCCTGAAGCTTGATATCTAGATCTTTATCCAAAATAAGTTTTTGTTCTTTGATTTTATTTTTAAATAAGAAGGTCTAGCTTTCTCATCAACTATGAAATTTGTATTGAAGCTCAATTGATTAATTCAAACATTAACCAATCTGTAGGATTTATGACTATCAATATACCTCGTGGTCATCAATTTCTTTCTCTTAGGGTCTAACTTGGTTCTCTTCTCATCTAGAATCCAAGCATAATTAGTAGAACCAAAGACCTTAAGATCACTGACTTTGGGCTTCCTCTCGGACCATGCTTCCTTTGGGGTCTTCTAGTTCACCACTATCATTGGATATCTATTTAGTAGGTATACTTTTGCGAATATTGCCTCGGTCCAAACCTGTTGGGAACACACCTATTATCCATCAAACACCAATCCATCTTTGTGATAGTATTGTTTCACCTCTCAACCACTCCATTTTGTTGTGGAGTGTAGGGTGTAGTGAACTATTTTCTGAATCCATGTTTAGCACAAAAGTTATTGAATTATTTTGAATAGAATTCACCAACATTGTTAGACCTAAGAGTGGTAATGTGATACCTTGGCTCTTTTTCTACTAAAGCTTTACAATTTTGAAATTCATTAAACACTTTATATTTCAATTTTAGAAAGTACACACATGTTTCCCTACTATAGTCACCAACAAATAGAAGGAAATACCTATCATTTGTGACTGATGTCGTGTTCATTGGTCCAAACATGTGCATAACCCAGTTAAAGGACTCTATATGATCTCCAAGTTATTCCTTCATAAGATGGTGCTCAATGTTACTTCCCTATTTGGAAATATCCAAATACACCTTGAATATGTTGTTGAATGTCAGGATGTCCATCTACCAAATTATCACAAGCTAACTAAGAGAGGTAGGGTCAAGTTAAGATTCCCATACCATTGATTCCTGATGCACTCTTCGTTCATTCTTGGTTTCCAATGCATACACCCTGACCCATCCAATGTCAACCAATTTGAATAGTCCATGATCCTCCACACCAAGAGAAATATTTTTCTTGGTCCCTTTTCCAACTTTGTAGAAATTTTGTGATTGCTAAAGTTGAGATCTAGCTAGGGGTAGTGTCTCATAGTTTTACTAATTGATAGTATATTAAGCTCCATGCCTGGTGTTAGCACTAGATGTCACCACTGGATTGCGACAGAGATAAGCCTAGTAAAATATTGTCTAATAGATTTAAGGGGGGTCTAATAGGTGAAGACTCGGGACAATATTGTTTTAACTCAGAAAAATGGGCTGATATGTGAGAACATGTGAGGTTTTAGTTTAAATTCAGTTAGTAAGTTTTAGTAAGGGTGAGTAGGAGGAAGACTTTAGTGAAAATGTAGAGGTATGCCACAGACATCATGTCTTCTAGCAGCCTAAGGAAGGAAAACTTAAACACAAGATCCCTTGGATTCAAATTCAAGGAAACTGAAAGAAAGCATAACAACATTACAATCAAACATTCATCATAATACAGTCGCAACAATCCATGTGAATCAATCATTCATGAACTCTCTCAGTAATAGAGGCAACTAAGATGGAGTAAGAAAGTTGATTGTCATTAAACAAGAACTCTCAGACTACAACACATAACTAGAGAACCAAAAACTTCATTAAAATTTTACAATCGGGAGCATAGATCAACAATCGACCCTTTACAAAATATGCGAAAAACCCCTATCTACTCATAAAAAAACCCTACAAGCATGCTTGAGTGGCTGCATTGAAGGAAATATGTCTGCATGCTTCTTGTCAGACTGTGCATGCAGTCTCCTATCAGAATCGAGCTCTGTTAGATGCAATTGTGTGTTAAGAAGGCTCTGCAGCTGAGATGTCTAGCTGACAGTCCTTCCCTGGTCTTTCCATTTATGGTGGAAATGATGTTCAACTGCCACCACCCAAACTCAATAATTGCTTCATCGGGATCAGGTAAGGCCCAAGTTAACTCTGCACCTATAGGACATGGCGGTCTCAACATCCTGTCGTCTGGAGCTGAGTTGGATGCTTGCAGGGATGGCCAGGTGGTCGTGGACATGGACCAGGATCTAGCAGAACAATGGCGTGATGGGTGAGCTACTAGGTTGTGCAATGACCATGTGGAGGAGACATAAAGGCTGGGGAGAAACTGTGGGGTGACATAGGTGGGATCTGAGGTGTAATGGGACATAGATGATGTGGAGAAAATCTATAGGGGATCGGGGGATGTGGCAAGTAGAGGAGAGGGATGGAGTGGGATATAGGTGCCAGTGGGATAGAGTAGCCACTTGTGGACCCGGGCTAGGGCACTATATGCACATGCGCATATCGGGGCCGCGAAAAGTGGTTTGATTCTTCCCTCCTTTTGGGCCCGATGTCTGTCTTTGGCTGACACGTAGCACCTTTACAAAACCATGGTTTCTTCCCCGACCAACTCTACCTTTTTTAACGACCGCGCATGTTGAGGCCCTAATATGGCCAACGACCATCGATCTGGAGTGTGCATATCTCAGCCGCCCAGATCTACGTGCCTCTTAGCACAATGTGCCAAACAGTCATATCAACTCTGACAGACTTAGGATAAGCACCATTTAGTGGGTTTTTAGCCTCTTTCTTCTCCTTTTTCCACCCAAGGGCCAAATCCAGTGGGGAAAACACCCCATACAATAATATGTGATAACACCTGGCACATAGTACACATTAAGGAAATTCAACATTTTCCCTCCAAAGAAAATTTGCACATTCCCTTTACAAACTACTGTGTACTCTTCCTCACTACCGAAGATCAATAAATCCTCAGAGGAAGAAGTAGTATACTCCATGAACCAATCTTTCCTATTAGTGAAGTATTGTGATGCACTTGAATCTATGTACCAAGTAGATGACATGAGATTATATGTTGGTGTCTTGTTCATGAATGCATAAAATTTTGATTACTTCTCCTATGTATGCTTTGCAACATGAGCCTCTTGCTGAGGTCCTCCCTGGTTGAATTTTTTTATCAACCAACCTATTTCCATAGTGTTTCTTCATAATTGGCCCACCTTGCCAGAATAATGACATGTGATTTTCTTCTAACTAGTTTCATCTTTACCGCTACCTTGACCTTTCTTCTTTTCCCATTTTCCTTTACCCTTAACATTAGCTGCAAATGCCTATTTTCAACCCTTTGTCTCACTGCTTCTACTAAATTGTTTCTTCCATCTGTCATGTTGTAGAAACATATTGTATAGCTCATCGAAATTTAGGTCAAAATTCATAGTGGTGATGTTCAAGGTCTCAATAAAGTTCTTGTAATCACATTGTAAGATTTTCAATGTGATTACCACCATGTCCTCTTCTTCCATCTTTCAACAAATTGCAGACAAATGTTCTTTGATATCCTTGATCTTGAGTAGGTGCTATTGTAATAATGCACTCTCATTCATCATGGTCGAAAAAAACATATCCTTCAAGAATAAGGCTCTTCCCTTGTCTGAAGTCTCATGCAACTCTTTCAAGTGCTTCTAAATCTCTTTTGAAGTATTCCCTTTCTAGACCTCGGGAAGCATTTCATTTATCACATACAAATTAAGTACCATTACCGATTATTTGTCATACTCATCAAACTTGTCTTTTTCTCTATCGGTAAATTGTGGTTGGGTATTATTACTTAGGATGATATCATCAAGGCACATTTACTCAAACATAGCCAACATACGTTTCTTCCATGTATTGTAATTCTTACCAGAGAACCTCTAGATACCTTCCGACATGATGTTGGGTAAAGAGGCCATTGTCACAAGTCACAAATGTAGAAATAAACACTGAAATATCATAAAAAGATGAAAATACATGTTCTTCCCTCCCTCAATATGCAACCCCGTAGTAAGGACACTTGGATACTAGCTCTAAACAACCGTAGTACCCACTTAATACTAAAAACACACAAAGTTCTAAAAAATATGTTGTTTAGAACCAAAAATCAATTGATCTTGGTTTCTAATGATTCAAAACCTTTTGGTTTTTTGATGCCCCAAGATATCAATCCCTCAATTTGTCTATGATAGCAAAAATTCCTAGTTCTTTACGCTCACATGACTTTGATGGAACCTAGACTATTGAAGTCATAAGCGTGAAAACCTTGTATTTCAAAGGCGTCTCAAGACTCTTGATATTGATTCAAGAATGTTGGGTTCTGATACCATATAATGGTAACACAAACACATAAATAAAACAAAGAATTAATTAATAATGAGAAAGTGAATTCTTTCTTATAAAGGGTTACACACTACTCAAGTCAATCCACTTTATGAATGCGAGATAGACTAAGAAACACACTAAAGGGAAATAAAGCATAAAATTCTAAAATAATCTAAAGTCAAAGTGACTTTATTAATTCCTATGTTTAATATCTAATTAACCATTATAATTTGATATTTACTTTAACAGAAGGCGTCTTGAATATTTTCTAGACTGCTTTGGACTAGAAATCAATCCAATGTAGCCACAATGTGCCTAGGTCTAGTGCATCGATTTATCAAGGTGTACCTACCTTTCTTAGGTTTGATATCTATAAGATCCTAGTCAAATATCATATCATCAACCAACTCTTTAAATTGGTCTCTTATAAAAATACCCTCACATTTTTCCTCATGAAAAAACATCATGTTGAAATCTCCTATAAGAATGACATTCTGATTTGAAGTGAGTCCATCATTATTCTTAATGAGCTCCAACAAACTTTCTTTTTCTGTACTAGACTGGAGCATAGATATTAAAGAGTTGGATTTGTCTATTAGAAGGCATATGAACCAATGCTGTGTTACTTTTAATGCCACCAATGCAATTGATGCTTGATCCCAAATAGTTGAAACTACACCCAACGTTCTCACAACGCTTACCACCACTCCTTGATTATTTCTCCGATGTTTATTTCTTATTCCCATCATTACAATTTCGTCTATCTTTGTCCCCTAAAGAATAATAACGATTATTTTTCTAATTTGATTTAATCCCTTATTGTTTCTATTTTAATTTCACTTCATGTTCCCCTACAGTTATAGGAGACAATTTTCATTGTTTAACTAAAGAAGATTTGGGTTTGCCGCCATAAATAACATCTAAAGTTGCCTAAATTCCCAAGTTCTTTTCTTTGTTTTTTATTTCCTCTCTCTTCTCTTTGTTGGGTTTCCATCCAATTTTCTTCAGAACCCAACATTCCTTTTCCATCTCCTCCTCTTGTTCTTGTTGGGATTTTTTCCTTGTGAGCACCCCACTTGGCTAGGTTGTGGGTA
>ML781549.1:289973-301430 GCA_009831015.1 Picea engelmannii | reverse complement strand
CACACTTACCCAAGTGTGTACAACATTGTAAAATGTGCACACCCTTTCTTTGATAATAATTCTCTATGCACTACTCAAGTGCATGCAAAACTAAACTTGGCATCAATTGCTCACCAGCCTATATGTACATTTACATTTACAATTGGTACCAATGACTCACTAGAATATATGTACAGTTACAAAGGATTTTGGATTAGGAATATTACATTACCCTCCCTCTTATTTATGCACTATTCTTAGTGCATTATATATATGTAACACCCATGTTTCCCCTAGCTTGTAAATATAACTATAACTTGGCAAAAGACCGTGGTAGACTAAATATTTGTGAATGTTGGATTTGATGAAGCTTTTGTTATAAAAGGTAATGTATGTATTTATGTTATTAATTAAATATGGATAGTGTTGCATAACTGTTGAAAGGGGGGATTGCCAAGATAGATCATGATGCTATGAGAGATATGGTGAGGAGGACCAGAAATGCTTGAGATGACCCCCATGAAACTAGTACCTTACTGGAGTTAATTTATCAGACCCAGAACAGTCCTCTGACCTAGAAATGAATTACTAGTTAGGTTGGTAGTTGGAAAATCCTACTCAAGAGTTAATGATGAGATGGGGTAGAGTACCCACATGCAAGGCTTCCAGACATGACCACGAGTTGTGGATTCATACCCACACAATCTTGCTAAGGAAGGAAATAAATGAAGTAATTCATGGGCAGAGGCATATCTGCGAGGAAGAAGAGTGGAGAGACCAACCTCCAAAAGAGAAGAGAGCACTTGCAACTCTCTGGTTTGAAGGAGAACTGAGAAACAAGATCGTTATGGATGCAAGAAGTTGTTGGAAACATTTTCAATCCAAGCTGATAAATGGGGTTGACAAGTGACTATGGAAGTAATCGTTGCATACCCCGTTGCTTTGTATAGAGAAAACAACTTGCTAAGTCCCTATGGGAAGAGGAGAGCAACCTCCGTCCTTGACTATCGTTGAGAAAGAAGAAAGAGTCTCTCTCAGAGAATCATGGTCTAGCTAGGGAGTGGCCAATGGTAAATCTGTTCAGGAGTGGTTGTGCTTACGGTTGGGTGGAAACATGCACCCCTTTTAGTAGTCGCTTCATGATCTATGGTTTCTAATAAGTATTGTCATACTTTGTGTACTAAAATGGAAATGATGATTGAATATAAATGTGTACGACTACATTCTGGATTTGAATGAATTAAAGTAGAAATATTTGTTTGCTTTCTTGTGAACCCATTCTTTTGAATGGTCTTACGTTTTCCTCAGTTTAGCGACTAAAGAGTTATGGGTCGTGATTCCATGAGATAGTCGGGGTAGAGTCAACTGGAATACTTAAGTCCCACCAACCTCTTGAAATCACCTTTGCAGGAATACTAAAATCGAACCTTGTGGAAGGATGGTGCCTCCTTCAGATCGCTCACCTACATGACCAAGGGCTCATGTCCATTTCCTTAATCAATTCATGACTAAGAGATTAGCGTGTATCCCACAACAATGTTCGGAGGACCCATGTGACCAAGGTCTAGAAACCCTGTGCTAGGATCGAAAGGAGCTAAGCCTTTCTGGCTTCGGAACTCCGAGATTTCGAAGCTCCGGGATGTTGTGACCCTACCATTTGAAAACCATCTTAAGGAAACTCGTTGACACGGTTAACCATGAGGTGACCGACGTCTGGTGGTTTCCTTAATCGTGACAAATAGACCTGTCCCACCATTAAACCCTAACCCACTTACCAATCGTGAAGTATCACAACCTGTAGATCCAAGGGTGTTTGAGAGACCCCTTGGTCATTAGATCTACGCCGAGGTAATTCCAACTTTGACCACTTTGGGAGAACAAAGGTTTTGTAGCACCGAATTCCTTGAACGCCGAAGTTATGAATCAATGTGAACCATGGATCTAGGGACTACATTAAGTACCCCTCTTAAAAATCCTATCAACCAGTGGAGGGACTCCTATAGAGTACTTCGTCCAAGTCCTACTTTGAGAAAGAGGAGTGACCATAATATCGAAATCCCCGAAGGTCGGAGCTGTGAATTAATGAGAACTGTAGATCTAGGGATGCTTCGAGATCTTCCGTGAACATAGATATAGACTGTGAATAGCCTAACATTGACCACTCCAGGAGCAAGGAAGAGGTCACACAACAAATCCCTCGAATGCTGAAATTACGAAGTATTGGAAGTCGTAGATCAGTGGATCTATGTGTACACATCTCAACTATGAGATATCAAGGTATTGGAAAGACATCAGTCTGAAGTGATGTGGTACATTGACGTCACCCAGGGTGATATGGACCCATGATTGACATGCCATGTTTCACCTAGATTCGTACGTTTCAGAGACCCTATATGTCCATTAAAATGTGACACGTGTCACCCACGGAAGGGGCCATGTGTCATCTCCACCTTATCGCATGTCACCCCCCCTGGAATGTATTCACTTGGATTATTTCCGGGTGGAGTACTCGGGACCCACTTGTCCTTGCCTCTGTATTTAATACACCACCACATGTAAGGATGGACCCTTCGGGAATTTAGGACTTTGGGATTTCGAAGGTTGGGGGTGCAGTGTCGTAGATGAACCAAAAGGCCGAAGGTTGGAGCCTCGTGGCAAGATTTCAGGCTCATTTGGGAGTTCAGGATTTCAGGACTCCGAGGGATGTGTGTGTAGAAAGGAAAATGGTCATTCGGTGTTGAACGTCGAACTCCCCTCTAGGATATGTGTTAAATAAGGATCAATCCCCCGCCGTTTAATTGAAAGGTGGATGGACTTCCACCGTGGATGTAAAAATCTGGAGATGGTACTAGGGATATGGACCCATGTGGGCACCACGTGGTCCTTGACTAATAACGTCTGAAGAGCTTCGAGAGCCAATAAATTGCAATCTAGAGCTTGGATTTGAGCCTGGTAGAAGTCATTAGAAAGCTACAGTTGAGTAGAAGAGGATGGAAACCTATGAAAGGGGATTAGAGATGATTAAAGTGAGAAAAATGTTTGATGCCCCATCCCTAGAAAGGGTACTTAGGGGTTGAGTGTGTTACAAATTGGTATCAGAGAATGGAAACAACATTTGTACTGATTGAGATCATGAACAAGCTGCCTAAAAATATTATTAGAGAACCTTTAAGGGTAACACCCTATCTTACCCTTGTTGTAAGATTGGTTGTTGTCATTGATGTCAACCCTAGTCATTGGTTTTGGACCGCAATATTGATGAAGGTATTTGGACATGAAGGACAATGCACATGCAGATACAAAACCCATGGATGGATAGTATACATCATGTTGTTTTTGTTGGTATGTGGCACATCATGTGGATCCTCATGGTTGAGGAGAAATGAATTTTTGAATATGACAAAGTGAATTGAAGAAGGAAATACAGGTCGGCCCTAAAAACAATTAAAGAAAAGAATTACAAAATAAGAAAGTGTCAGGTCGGCCCTAATGTTAAAATAAAGTGACATAAATGGTATAAATACATATCATTATACATTCATTTTATATACAAGTCTAATTTCAGAGAAAATCATAAGTAAAGAAGGCTGGATTTCAAGGGAGGATGAAGTCTTTTGGTGATGTGTTCTAAAGTATGTTATTTACAGGTCATCTTACCATTTTATCTATAATTTTTTTTCTAGAACGATTCAGATGGTGAAATTGATATGGTATTGAGAAGACATATCAAGGTACCTATGGTAAAACATCAATCTCTTTATTCACTATAATTTTGGAGATACACTCTGTGGAAGATAGGGTTTTTGACTAATCATGAAGCTAGTCAATAAACAGGTCTTCCGGGTAAAACAATCATAACTTATTCATATAGAATACAAATGATGTAAGAAAAATTTCATTGGAAAGAGTATAGAATTTAGTTTATTTTGTGTGATTTTCAGAATCTGATGTTAAATATTGAGCGTGGGGCATTCTGTACAAGTTCTCTCTCCTGAATAAATCAGAATTGAACAAGGTCTACCATTCTCTCTATAACTTCTTTTTGGGGAGGATTCAAGGAGTGAAACTTGGAGAAGTTTCAAAAAATAAATTGAGTAATATTATCTATAATATCAGAGTATTCCAATAATTGAAGAATTGGAGAAGTTGAAGAAGTCTTAGGAAGCATTATCAGGTTCTATGTGATGGTTGGTTGATGGTGATGATTTAATGTAAAGTTTTATTATCTCTCATATATTCTTGGGTGGAAGGAAGGGGAAAGGATGGAGAGTTCAAACCTCTATTGATATTGGAGGATTGTATCTTCCTCTTGGAGGTTTATTCCTCCCTTTACATTTGGAAGATGTAGCTACTTTTGGAAGTCATTACTTCCCTTGAACAATAACCATTGATTATTTCTCATATATTGTGCATGGTGTATTGTGGTGTATTGGTGTAAATCGTATACTATTGTTCATTGCTCATTGAATATAATTGAATGATTTAAGTATAAGTTGAAAAAGGTTTTAAATTGTTGATACTGATTCACCCCCCTCTTAGCATCAACAATTGGTATCAAAGCAGGTTTCCTTTAGAATAGTTTAACCACTAGAAGGAAAATCTTGAGTAGAGGTAGATGACCATGAACACATTTCAAATGAGATTCAAAGATTTTATGGATGATAGAGTGAAAACTTACCTAACATCTTTGGGATTAGACATTTGGTACTCAGTTGTAAATGGATATGTAATCCCAAATAATGCTCCAACCGATCTAAATGAGAAGAAGCTTATGAGTTGTAATTCAAAAGCCAGACATGTTATTCTAGGAGAATTGACACCAACCATTGTGTTGGGCCCCAACAACTCCCCCTATATTTTTACAAAATTTAAAGGGCCCCTATTAGAATCTTGATAATTATAATGAGCTACAGAATCAACCTTTTCAAATAGTTCCATTCCTTGGTTTGCTTTGAGACAAACTTAAGACATTCACTTTAGTATGAGACATTTATTACAAGAGTATATGTCAAAAGTTAGAAACGAGCATAAAAATCTCAATTTAAACAAAAAACGTTATTTTTTATCAAATGTTTACTTTCGTTTAAATTATGATCATGTGTTCATTCTTTTGCTCATTAGCAAGTTTGACAATTTTGAATAATGTGTTCAATACTTCATCAAATAATATCTTGGTTGGTTTCTCATTTTCATAAAATCATTTGGTGATGTTAATTAATTAAATTCTTTTTGCATTTTGCATTTCATTTCAAAATAATAATAATCAAAGAATTGTCTATCATTTGTTTGATTTTGTAAAAAACTAAAATTAATATTTTTTCTCCATTAACTTGAAGCTTCTAGATCATATTTGAAAACAAATTATAAACAATGTTTGTTTATAAGTTATAGTTAGTTTAAATTCAATTTTTATTTTTCTAGATTTTGTTTTATTCACAATTTTTAGGTTTCTTTTTGTTTCACAGGTTTCTATTATCAAATATTTGATACGGATCTGATCATGGCTTGATTTTATTATCCAAATACGTTCAAGATGATTGATCCAAAAATAATTTTGGGTTGCTACAAATAATTTTATGAGCAACAATAGATAAAATTTGTAAAGGCGTCAAGATCAGATAGGCGATTTTGTAGAACTGATTGCAGCCAAACCGTAAGGAATTAGAAGAAACGGTTGAAAACCCAGAACCAAAATGGACCCATTTACCTTTCAATTAGAGATTTTCCCGAAAACATGTACGATTTGAGATATTTTTGGGTCTCTTTTAGAGACAAATTTCAGGTGGTGGAAATTAATAGTGAGGTCGAGACTGTTCATTCATTTTATAAATATATGAGAAAGATCAGAGTCATTGGGATCCAGGAATTGGAGAGGAGGATTTTTATCCTTTCCATTTTGTATATTATATCTTTTGTAAACTTTTATTTCTTTTCAAATGGAGTGATGGATGGTTGGAATTTTTGGGAGAATGGACGAATATTTTCAAAGAAGAATATGGAATTCCAGGTTTCTTAATGGCTTTTGTCCTGTAAGTAAAATGATTTTATTTTCATTATAATATATTCATATTCTTTGAATAATTGATTATGCATTGATTTAAATAGTTTTAGTCCTTTTTATCAATACATGGTTAATTATTATCATTTATGTATTAATTTTTCCAATCTTTAAAGTCTATTATCCAAAACATTTCTTCCAGGACTACAGAATGGACAAGTGATTCCAAAAACTTAATATAACGACATATATGCATTTTGGCTTTAGCCTTTGTTTATAATGTTGTTATTTATGTTTTTTTTTAATCCTGTTACATGTGCAGTTCTGATATCTTTAGATTAAATGACCTGTGATGTGTAGGAGGTTTATATTATAAATATCATCTATCATTTGCTTCAATCAAAATATAAATGTTGTGATTATATATTCGATTTAAATAATGGGATTTATCTTTGAGTTTTAAATTGAATGATAAAATGCATAGATTGCTTCCATATTTATCTTGTTGTAATCATGTATAATTATGAGATCACAGGTTTATGTTTGTGTTTCATTTTTTGTCATTAAAACCTAAGCTGTCAATACATGTTCTGAATTTATTTAGAACAGTCATAAGGTTCACTGCAGATTTCTCTCTTGGACATGGCAGTTGGATGTTCACCACTCATGCAGATGCTTTGATACACCGCACTAATTCATTGACATGATAGCTTCTTTGTATTTTTTTGTCATTTACATATCATTAAAACTAGAATGTATGGTTCAACTTTGACTATCCACATGTTCATGTTTCATTTACTTTTTTTGCAAGATTCTTTAAATTTATAAAAGAAAAATAAATATTTTTATGTTTTTTCTTTATCTTCTTCCTAGAAGCAATCATTTTTCACATCGATTTTCGTAAGTTTCGATTAAAAATTGCATCTTGTAAATCATGTAAATAAACGAGACTTGTATATCTGTTGCTTAAATACAACTACTATAGTTACATTTGAACATATGTACATATATATAGTGTGTTTAGTAATTAGTTAGTTATTTCTCTGTTTTATTCGTTTCTTTTAGGATTCTTAGATTGGCTAACGGAGCCATTAAACCCGTTAGAACGAGTTACACCAAACGGCTTGGGTTATTTAGACAATCCTAGATTGGACTCGTTCTTCCAATTGATGGATGGTCATTTTCGCCCATCAACAAATGAGGCTAGAAGGAGGGTTAGACTGACAAGCTAGCCTTATAAGAGTCTTTTTTTTGAATTTAATTAATTTCCCATGGCTCCCCAAATCACTGTGTTGGAATATGCTTTCCACTTCTCATTACCTGATATTCCCAACAAGACAGTCTCTCTCTTGTCTAAACTCACCTTTGATGGTGGAGGGGATGTATCTGCAAAAGACCACCTTAACATGTTTTGGTGCAAATGCATCAAACATGACATTTCTGATTTAAAGGTTTTATGCAAATTGTTTGCTTTTATTTTCATGGGTCGGATTAAACATTGGTTTGAGTCTTTTCTAGCATATCACATTTTTTATTGGTTTCAGTTTGTAGATGAATTTTTATATTCTTTTGAAATCTATGATTACAATCAATTATGTGAAGAATTTCAGACTTTGCTAATCAACGACGATTCATCTTCAAAAGGATTTTCGACAAGAATCCATCAGGTTCTTTGTAAATTTAATCTTGATAACATGTCATTTGTATTAAATCTCCTCTATGATGCTTGCATCTAGTCATATTGAATCGCAAATGATGAAGCAGTTACAAATATTATCAGTCAATTGTAAGAAGAATTGTGTTCACAGGATGAGAGGGATCCATCCGAAAATGTTGAACACGCAAGGGAGGTAGAATCTATTGAAAATGTTCTTACTGACAATCAAATTGGTTTTTCCTCTGAATCATTGTATTTTTAGTCCTCAACCATCGTGGAAGAAGATTTGATGTTGTGTCAAGGTGAATGTCCTCGTTCTCCTAATTCTTACTCTAATCAGTATTTAAATTCTGTTATTGAAGAAGACTTAGGTGATGAAAATGATCTTAAGCATTCTAACATTCCAATGAAACTGATTAGAGATGTAGATCTGCAATTGGAAGAAGTAATCTTAAACCTTTATCTACAAATCGTACCTTATCAACATGAAAGATTAGATGTTTTCCATGAAAGTTTTGAATTATCTATCGTACAAGAGGCAAATTTAGATGATTATATTATATTGAAGAATTTATCACCAAAACGGAGTGAAAGTTTTAATGAAAATGAAGAGGAATGTCTTGAGAATACCATTGTTAAATATCATAGCTCAAGAGATTCTTTTCATGTGCTTATTTCTGATTCCTTTTACTCTTTATATCCTGATCTCTTCTTAGATTCTAGTGGACTTGATACTTTACCCACAGTATCTTACTCTTTGCCATCACAATCAAATCTTTTTGATATGCCAAAATTTGGTGAAATTAATTCCAAACATAAAATTTATGAAATCGGATTTGATGCCCTTTCACTTTCATCACTCGCATGGGAAAAACACATGTTGCAAGATGATTTTACACGATTTATTTTTGAAAAATACAATGAACTCATCCTTATGGAGATCGAATATTCTACATTGCATATTCTTTCTTTTAGTTCGAATTTTAATGTTTATGCTTTACATTTTGAAACGATCAATCTCATCAAATGAATCGTTCAAACCAATAATCTAACTGATGTCATGAATCCTCTTATGATGTGTTCCCCATTGATATATCCATTTCATCAAAGTCATAGTTTGCATCCTAATTTTTATGACATGATCTTAGAATGGCTTGAAGATTCATACCTAAAAAATCTTCATAATAAAGATAAATTTGTGTTTTCTTTATTTCTACCTAAATATCTAGGAAGTAAGCATCACATGATTTTTTTAGATCCTCTGTGTGAAGAAATTAATGAACACTTGGAGAATTGTCAGGAGGATGGGGCATTTCAGCATTGGTTGATGGTTATGTCAAGTCCTCATAATATTGATAAGTTTTTCAAACTTACTTACACTCTTACATGTCATTATGACTCATATCACGACCATATTGCAGACTGGTTGGAGGATTCATACATCAAGAAGTTTCAAAAGAATGGTAAGGTCATGCTTACTTTGCTTTTAAATGATGATGATAAAGGTAAGTATGATATATTTTTGTTATTTTTCGATATACTACCATTCTTGTTAGTAATATTTGATTTTGTTTCCATTGTAGGATTGGAGTTACTCCGATGGCTACATTGGAAGCATGACTTCACTTAGTATTTTTTATTTGTTTAGTAGTTAAAGTAGGTTTAGGAGTAGGTTTTCTTTTAATTTTATTTCTCAGTTTTTCTCTTTGTAATAATGCAGTGATGAACACAAGCAGGCACACCAAGAGAACCATAATATGAATGTTGTCAGGGAAGTCCACTTTAAATCTTTTTCTCTCTTCTTTTTGTTGAATATTTCTTTTCAAAAACGCAGTATCATCATGAAAATTTTAAATGGAAAGTTAAGAGATAAGTAAATTTAAACTATCAATTCAACCCTGACTCAAGGTGCCACGAGTAGGGCTACACTCATCTTAATAAGGATTTTTCTATTTTTAGTCCTTTTTATTTTTAATAATAATGCTTGGTCAAAGTAACATCTTATGCATCAATATCTTAAGAAAAGAACTTGCTTGCACATGATATTTTATATGATTTAGTTCTTCCTTTATTTTACAGTGAGATGATAGTGGATACAAAAACTCAAGTTTATCTTTGGCCAAAATCATTTCCTAAAAAGTTTTTTTTTTCTGTTTTGATTTTGTGTACTTCCGATTTTGAATCCCATTAATAAAATTTGATTCAGTTTGTTGTGTGTTTTTATTTTCTTTGATTATTTTGAATGAGTTTTCTTCTTATCTTTCTTTTTGAATCAATATATTTCTGATCAAAGAGATATTGTCAAAGGAAGCATTTATTTTAAGACTTGTGTTTTTCAAGCAATTTAAAATAGTTCAAAGAGGTCCTGATATTAAGATATAGCTCAGACAATTGATTTTTAAGTCAATTGTCACTTTCATTTTGTCCTCAAATTATCTTTGCCAGAGTATTACACTAGAGATATGGTTTAAATCTTTGAGAATTACGATGATCTTTAAACTTCTTACGCCGTCCATATTCTTAAGGAAACACTTTTAAGTGCTCCCCCATTCTCTAGATTATTTCTTAAAGGAAATCTAAAATCTCTAAACCATGATAAAACTTCCAATTTGAAAGTAAATAAATAACATGGTCAACTATTCACCTGTATTGCAATTAACCTCCAATATCACCCTGCTCTCTTTGTCATGAAGAAATCTATAATTGTATTATTTTTTAAAAGTGGCATAAGAGGGTTGAAAGCACTTATGTGTGGGAAGTGTGTGTAAAACCATCGGGGTACTGAACAAGTTCACTGGCAGCGGGTAAATGCACACATGATACCAAGACAACTTCGTCAGGGTACTGAACAGGCCTGTTGGCAACGAAGCAATGTCGGGTCGAGGGGTAGCAGGTATATGTTTTTAAATTAGCTTTTATGGAAGTATACATCATGTGGATACAACTATTGGATGGATTAAAGCATTTGAGTGGGTTAAATGACATCCATGTCGAGGCTATGAATGTCTGCTGGCAACAGTGGCTCTGTCAATGGTATTGAAGTTCTTTTATAAACATCGTGACTCTTTAATTAAGACATTATTTCAGGTCATAATTTTCTGCAACGAAAATTATATTGTCTGATTATAACATTGAGCTTATCCTAATACTATATGGTCTCAAAGTGAATTTATTTCAGGGAGCTTAAATCCTTTTCAAGTCTTATTATTTTCTTCCTAAGATGAAATATTACCAGATCAGAGATATCTGCTTCACCCAGTAAGTCGCCATTTGTTGGGCCCCAACAACTCCCCCCTATATTTTCACAAAATTTAAAGGGCCCCTATTAGAATCTTGATAATTATAATGAGCTATAGAATCAACCTTTTCAAATAGTTCCATTCCTTGGCTTGCTTTGAGACAAACTTAAGACATTCACTTTAGTATGAGACATTTATTACAAGAGTATATGTCAAAAGTTAGAAACGAGCATAAAAATCGCAATTTAAACAAAAACGTTAATTTTTATCAAATGTTTACTTTCGTTTAAATTATGATTATGTGTTCATTCTTTTGCTCATTAGCAAGTTTGACAATTTCGAATAATGTGTTCAATACTTCATCAAATAATATCTTGGTTGGTTTCTCATTTTCATGAAATCATTTGGTGATGTTAATTAATTAAATTCTTTTTTCATTTCGCATCTCATTTCAAAATAATAATAATCAAAGAATTATCTATCATTTGTTTGATTTTGTAAAAAACTAAAATTAATATTTTTTCTCCATTAACTTGAAGCTTCTAGATCATATTTGAAAACAAATTATAAACAATGTTTGTTTA
>ML781549.1:272968-289133 GCA_009831015.1 Picea engelmannii | reverse complement strand
TTTGTCTTTAGCCTTTTGTTTATAATGTTGTTATTTATGTTTTTTTTAATCATGTTACATGTGCAGGTCTGATATCTTTAGATTAAATGATCTGTGATGTGTAGGAGGTTTATATTATAAATACCATCTATCATTTGCTTCATTCAAAATATAAATGTTGTGATTATATATTCGATTTAAATAATGGGATTTATATTTGAGTTTTAAATTGAATGATAAAATGCATAGATTGCTTCCATATTTATCTTGCTGTAATCATGTATAATTATGAGATCACAGGTTTATGTTTGTGTTTTATTTTCTGTCATTAAAACCTAAGCTGCCAATACATGTTCTGAATTTATTTAGAACAGTCATAAGGTTCACTACAGATTTCTCACTTGGACATGGCATTTGGATGTTCACCACTCATGCAGATGCTTTGATACACCGCACTAATTCATTGACATGATAGCTTCTTTGTATTTTTCTGTCATTTACATATCATTAAAACTAGAATGTATGGTTCATATTTGACTATCCACATGTTCATGTTTCATTTACATTTTTTGCAAGATTCTTTAAATTTATAAAAGAAAAATAAATATTTTTATGTTTTTTCTTTATCTTCTTCCTAGAAGCAATCATTTTTCACATCGATTTTTATAAGTTTTGATTAAAACTTGCATCTTGTAAATCATGTAAATAAACAAGACTTGTATATATTCTGCTTAAATACAACTACTATAGTTACATTTGAACATATGTACATATATATAGTGTGTTTAGTAATTAGTTAGTTATTTCTCTCTTTTATTCGTTTCTTTTAGGATTCTTAGATTGGCTAATGGATCCATTAAACCGATTAGAACGAGTTACACCAAATGGCTTGGGTTATTTAGACAACCCCAGACCAGACTCCTTCTTTCAATTGACGGACGATCATTTTCACCCGTCAACACATTGCTAGCAAAGTGATGGGTTGTGGCACTGCTAAAGAGGTATGGGACAAAATCAAGAGTATCTACGAAGGAGATCCAAAATTTAAGCAGGACAAGCTTCAACGACATAGAGAAGAATTTGAAAATTTGAAGATGAATGAAAAGGATGATATTGCAACCTATTTTCTTAGAGTTGATGAAGTTGTTAATTCTATCGGAGGATTAGGTGAAGAGCTCGATGAATCCTTGGTTGTACAAAAAGTGTTGAGATCACTTCTCTTGAAGTATGATGCTAAGGTCTCCGCCATTGAAGAAACTAGGGACTTGACCAAAATGACAATGGATGAATTACACGAGTCTCTTATAGCATATGAAATGAGAACAGGTACAGAAAGTGACCAGCCAAAAAATGAAGCAACCTTTAAAGCCATAAAGAAGACAAAAGACAAGGATAACGACCTTGATGAAGAAATAGAAAATTTTGTAAGAAGGTTCTAGAAGGGAAGTGTAAGATACAAAGGTAAGTCTCCTCTCAAATGCTTTAACTGTGGTATAATAAGACATATTGTTGAAAACTGCTACTATAAAAAGAGAATTCTCAGCAATAAAAAGAGTTTCTACTCCAAGAATGATGACATCTCCTCAGATGAGAGTGATGAAGAAGATAATGATGGAGGAGAAGTCCTCTTCATAACCCAAGAAACCCAGGATGATGATCACAAGAATTCTAAAGTAGAAGAAAACATTTCTGAAGAAGATTCAGATGAAGAATCCAACCTTGATTCCTTTTGGGGATACAAAGACAATGCAGAGAGTGAAGAAGAAGATGAGAATCTTGAAAAGTTGAAGCATGTTGAAAATGAAAATAGCAAGCTTAGAAACACAAACATAATACTGAAAGGTGAATTGAGTAGTTGTGAAGAAGAGAATTACAAGCTTGAAAATACCATTGATAGGTTGAATGAACAATTATAAGATTATGAGAAATTAAAAGAATAATTGGATCACACAAAAGGGGAGCTACTATTGACAATATAAAATTTGAAGAAGTTCGAAAAAATAACTAAAAAATTAGATGAGATTCTTAGCAGCCAAAGATCTCCAAACAACAAGACAAGAATATGATTCAATGATATCTTGAAGACAAAAAAACAAGAGAAGGAAGATGAAAATGTTGAAACCAATACTCCAGAACAAGTTGAACAACAAGATAGAAGACTAGAATTCAGAAGGAATGAGACATCAAGAAGATCCTCTCCCATCAGGTATGAAAGCAATCATTATGAAGGAAACTATAGAAGAATAGATCGTGAACCCATATGGACCACACCACAAAGAATATCACTTACTCCCAGGTATCAAAATTTCTTTCTTGGACATTGTTGTACTTGTGGAAATTTTGGACACAAGGCAATCAATTGTAGAATCAATGAAATACATAACTATGCAAGATACATGAATGGTGAAAACAATAGATATGGAAATGTTCGTAGACATGTCAACAAAAATTATAATCCATTTGACCCATTAATGGATAAAAATATTGTATGTTAAAAGTGCAATAATCTTGGTCACAAAGCACGAGATTGCAGAGAGATGAAGGAAGATAATCATATGCCAAATGTCTGTATACCAACTAAAACATGGAAAAGGAAATAAATTACACAAAATGAAAACTGTCAAATAAAATTGGTCACTAAAAAATGAAAATAATAATATGAATGGTTCATAGACAGTGGGTGCTCATCTCATATGTCCGGAGATCAAAGAAAATTTGTCAACTTGAAAAAAAAGGGTGGAATTGTTGCATTTGGAGATGACTCATCTACCAAAATACTTGGAAAAGGAACAATAAAGGTTGGAAGTGAAAATGTAAAAGAAGGAAAATTCCTATTGTTTGAATATCTTAAGAATAATCTCCTCGGTGTCAGCAAAATATGTGATCAAGGATACACTCTTACGTTTGACTCCCGAAAATGTAAAATCTTAGAAAATAATTCAGGAAGATTGATTGCAACTGAAACAAGAATACCGAACAACATATATATCCTAGACATGAAGAAGAGAGAGAAGACAGAAGCCACACAAAAGGATTCCAAGGAAGAAAAATTCCCAAAGACAAAAAATAAGGATGAAGTATTATTGAGTGTCGTATGTTCAAGAGTGCCGCATGTTCAAGGGGAGCAACCCCAAAGCAGAGAGTTACCTTTTTCCATTAAAATCGGGGGGAGAATCCCTACGCTTTTCCATTGATGCCAAAGGGGGAGAGAAATTGGGATCATGAAGATAGGGGGATAATGAGTGTTTCCATCAATGACAAAGGGAGAGATTGTTGTAAGATTGATTGTTGTCATTGATGTCAACCCTAGTCATTGGTTTTGGACCGCACGATTGATGAAGGTATTTGGACATGAAGAACAATGCACATGTAAATAAAACACCCATGGATGGATATTATACATCATGTTGTTTCTGGTGGTATGTGGTATGTCATGTGGATCCTCATGGTTGAGGAGAAATGAATTTTCGAAGATGACAAAGTGAATTGAAGAAGGAAATACAACTACCCTGATGACAATTAAAGAAAAGAAATACAAAATAAGAAAGTGCTAGGTCAGCCCTAATGTTAAAATAAAGTTAAATAAATGGTATAAATACATAGAATTATACATTCATTTTATATACAATTATAATTTCAGAGGAAATCATAAGTAAAGAAGGTCGGATTTCAAGGGAGGATAAAGTCTTTTGGTGATGTATTTTAAGGTATGTTATTCACAGGTCATCTTACCATTTTCTCTATAATGTTTTTTATAGAACGATTCATATGGTGAAATTGATATGGTATTGAGAAGACATATCAAGGTATCTATGGTAAAAATTTCAGCTCTTTATTCTCTATAAGTTTGGAGATACACTATGTGGAAGATAGTTTTTTTTACTAGTGCTGAAGTTAGTCAATAAACAGGTGTTCTGGGTAAAAATGTCATAACTTATTCATAGAGAATACAAATGAAGTGAGACCAATTTAATTGGAAAGAGTATGGACTTTATTTTCTTGTGTGCGAGTTTCAGAATCTGATATTAAATATTGAGTGTGGGGCATCCTGTACAAGTTCGTTCTCCTGAATAAACCAGAATTGAACAAGGTCTACCATTCTCTCTATAACTTCTTTTCGGGGAGGATTCAAGGAGTGAAACTAGGATAAGTTTTAGAGAATACATTGAGTAATATTATCTACATGATCTGAGTATTCCATGAATTGAATAATTGCAGAAGTTGAAGAAGTCTCAGGAAGCATTATCAGGTTCTATGTGATGGTTGGTTTATGGTGGTGATTTAATGTAAAGTTTTATTATCTCTCATATATTATTGGGTGGAAGGAAGGGGAAAGGATGGAGAGTTCAACCCTCTCTTGATATTATAGGATTGTATCTTCCTCTTGGAGGTTTATCCCTCCCTTTACATTTGGACGCTGTAGCTACCTTTGGAAGTCATTACTTCCCTTGAACAATAACTATTGATTATTTCTCATATATTGTGCATGGTGTATTGTGGTGTATTGGTTTAATTCTTATACTATTGTTCATTGCTCATTGGATATAATTGAATGGTTTAAGTATAAGTTGAAAAAGGTTTTAAATTGTTGATACTGATTCACCCCACTCTCAGTATCAACAACCCTTACATAAGAATATTATTTAAACCTCTATTGAAGAGAGGAACAAAAAATTCTAATGTTGTAATATGTTTTGAAAAATCTGAACTGTTTGTTGATTCATAAATTAGTAGATTATTAACTAACATAAAATGTTTTATCAACACTTAAGAAGTCAGTGAACCGTTATAAAACTACAACATAAAGGATGGTGACACACCATGAATTGGGGGAAATCTCCCACAATAGAGAGGAAGAATCTGATGAAAGGAGTGCGGTGGAAACCCCTCCACATTTGGTTGAAACCGTAAGAAGTCTCATGGTATAATTACAGATTTGTAAGGCTGACAATGAAAGGTTGATAAAAGAGTAGGAAAAACAAACTTAAATTAATGCAGTCTTACTGCAAAGCTTATCACATATACAAATGTAGCTGCAACATGGACCAACAACTAGTCATGTGGATAGCCATCATACTAAGAAAACTCAAAGTCTTCCTAAGATATGAAAGCATGGTCCTGAAAGTGGCCACACAAGGAGGAGTACCTCAAAGAAGGCCCAACATGGAGCCAAGAGACACTCATCAGAAAAATCCTCTGGTGAAGAAACTTACAACTCCAAGGAATCTTCTAGTAGCAAAACTAGTTCACAATCCTAGAGAAAGAGAAAGAAGAGGAAACATTCCAAGAGCCATGACCATGAAGAGTTTAAGAAAACCAAACCACCCACGTTCTATAGGGAGATTAAGAAGGGGGAAGAAGTAGAAGTTTGGCTTCTTGGCTTGAAGAAGTACTTCTGAGTCCATGACTAATCTGAAAATCTAAATGCTCGAATAGCCATTTTCAACCTAAGTGGAAATGCCTCCATTTGGTGGGAAGACCTTAGGAATGTGAAAGGAATCCATGAGAATGATTTTTCATGGAAACAATTTGAGAAACACTTCAAGATGAAGTATCTGTCTGAGAAATACTTTGATGGGAAGACCAAGGAGTTATATGAACTCAAGTTAGGACAACTCGCAATGGATGAGTATATCAACAAATTTCTTGAGATGATAAGGTATGTGCCCTACATAAAGGATGAAAAGGTAAAAATGCAACGATTCATTAGTGAAAGAATTTAGTTTGTTGATCCAAATACCTTAGAAGATAATATCTGGAAGGCAAGGTATTGCTATGAGCAACTCAAGAATAATATAAAACCTCATGAGGACTAGAAGAATAAAAGTAGTTCGGGATTCAAGAAGAAGGGATTTAAACCTTTAAGATTTAAGAACCTTGGGAGAGTTTCTAAGGCGTGCCTTCCTACTAGGAGTGTATATCAGCAAAATTTTCCATCTCAGAGTGGTACTAAACCCTTTGGAGTAGCCCAAGGTAAGACTGATAATACAAAGAGAGAACCCTTGAAATGTTGGGGTTGTGGAGAAGAACACAAGCTGAGGGACTGCCCATGTAGGAAACAAAACAATAGGAGTCTCTACAATTTCCAAGAGGCGACCACAGTCAATGATGTGGCTAGGAGCATGCCACAAATATATGCAGCCTTGGATAACAGACAAGTTGACCACCAAGCTTCAATGGTGAAGATGGAAGGTATGATTGCCAACTATCTAGTTTCCATTTTAATTGACCTTGGTTCTAATTTGAGTTATGTTGACCCTCAAAATGTTGATAAATGTAAATTGCAACAAGTTAAACACGTTAAATCGTGGTTGGTACAACTAGCCACTAGAACCAAAAGAAAATTAACATAGGTCATATGAGCATGCCAATTCATTATGAATGGATTACCTACCCAAACAACCCTAAACATGCTCCCTTTAGGATCTTATTACCTACTGATTGGCATGGACTGGTTGGATGCCCATAAAACCAAGTTGGACTGTTACAATAAAACTTTGGAATGTGAAGATGAAGAAGAGAGAAAAATAACCCTACAAGGAATCCAAAAGCCTGTCTCAGTGAGACAAATATCATCCCTTCAAGTGAAGAAGTACTGCAGAAAAGGATGCCCTTTATACGCAATACAAGTGTTGAACTCTATTGAGTAAAGTAAACCAAACCTAGAGGACCATACCATATTAAGAGAATATAAATATGTATTTCCAAAAGAGGTATCGGGACTGTCTCCAAGAAGGTATATTGACTTTTCAATAGAACTTTCACCAGGATTGGTGCCAGTGTCTAGAACACCCTATAGAATGAGTACACCAGAGCTAGTTGAGATCAAACTACAAATAATGAGATGTGGGACAAATGATACATTTGGCCTAGTGTTTCCCCATAGGGAGCACCAACCTTGTTTGTGAAAAAGAAGGATGGCACACTTAGATTGTTCATAGAATATAAAAAACTCAATAAGATGACCATTAATAATAAGTATCCCTTGTCAAGAATTAATGACTTTTTTGACCAATTAAGGGGTGCTATGATATTCTCCAATATTGAATTGAGGTCTGGATACCATCAGGTCTGAATTAAGGATGAAGACATCCACAAAAGAACCTTTAGGACAAGATATGGTCACTATGAATTTGTGGTGGTGCCATTTGGGCTTACCAATACACTATCCACTTTTATGTGCTTAATGAATAATGTAATGAGTAAGTTCTTGGAAAAAATTGTATTGGTTTTCATTTATGACATCCTAATATATTCCAAGAATAGGGAAGAGCATGAAGAACATCTCAAACTAGTGCTTCAAGTGCTAAGAGAACATTGGCTCTATGCTAAGTTTAGTAAGTGTGACGCTTTCCAGAAATAAGTCCATTACTCAGGCCATGTCATTTTTGAAGAAAGAGTGGTAGTTGATCCTGAAAATATCAAATCCATCATGGATTGGCCTAAACTAAAGGATGTATCTGATATCAGATCCTTTATGGGCCTAGAAGGATATTATAGGAGGTTCATAAAGGGATTTTCCAAGATTGGATGCCCAATTACCTCCCTTCAGAAAAAGGGAGTTAAATTAATTTGGACATCAGAATGTGAAGAAAGATTTCAAGAGATGAAATACCTTTTAACCAATGCAACTGTGCTGAAGATTTTAGACCCAAACAATGACTTCCTTGTGTGTACATATTCCTGGAAGGAAGGGCTCTAAGGATTCCTTATGTTAGAAGGTCATGTAATTTTCTATGAATCTAGAAAATTGAATGAGCATTAAATCAATTATGTAACCCATGATCTAGAATTGGTTGTCATAGTACATGCTTTAAAAATGTGGAGGCATTACCTCCTAGGTAGAATATTTCTGCTTATGACAGACCATAATGGGTTAAGATATCTATTTGATCAACCAAAACTCGATGCTAGACAAGCTAGATGGATGGATCTCATTAGTGAGTTTGATTTTTAAATAAAAAATATCATAGGAAAATAAAATAGGGTGGTTGATGCTCTTAGCATAAGTATGAAATTAATCCATTTGGCAGTTGTAAGAACCTGTGAATCGAACGTCAAGGAGAGAGTCAAAAGTGCACAAGAAGTAGATGTATTTTTCAAGACTGTGAAATCATACTTAGAGAAAGACTCCACAGGGTTGAAGTATGAGGGTTATCAATAGTTTAATTATGGCTTGCTAACTTACAAAGGTAGGTTGTATATTCCAAATTGTGATGAATTTAAGAGGTTCATAATGGATGAACTACACAAAAGACCATATATTGATGATCTTGGTTATTAAAAGATGATCATAGCCACTAGGAGATTATTCTATTGGCACAGACTAAAGAAGGACATAGTTGATTACTTATCCAAGTGCCTAGAATGTCAGCAAGTTAAGGGAGATCACTATCATCTAGAAAGACTGTTGCAACCCCTACCAATCCTAGAATGGAAATGGGAAACCATATCCATGAATTTTATCACAGGGTTTCCAAAATCAACCAAACAAAATGATGCCATCATGGTGGTTGTGGACAAACTGAGCAAGGCTACTCACTTCATTCCCATCAAGTCAAATTGCAAGGAAATATATATTTCCAGTATTTTCATGAAGGGAATATTTATATTGCATGGCATTCCTAAGGAGATTATATCCGACAGAGATACAAAATTTACTTCAAACTTTTGGAAATCACTATTTGCTGGTTTTGAAACTAAATTTCTATTTAGTACATCATATCACCCTCAAAATGATGGATAGAAAGAGAGAGTAAACTGAGTGTTAGAGGAAATTCTAAGGATGCATGTGTTGCATTATCCAAAGAAGTGAAAAGACTACTGTTGGTCACTATAATTGCTTAATTGATTCAAACAACCAAGTGATACATAAATTATCAACCCAGGGAAGTCCTGTTATTTCAAAGATAACCACGCACTATATGTGCTCAATTCCAAAAGCAACTTACAGTTGTAGTAAAAGAAACTATACTAATCACATTTGCTTTGCATGAACTGAAGTTCTGGTTTAAATCATAGGAAATCCACCTACCTATTGCAGATTTTAGAGATTAATCTAAAGAATCCTGGATTACATTTAAAAATAACACTTGCAACAAGAAAGAACAACTATTCTGCAACCAGAGAACAAGACCCTTATCCTCAAACAGAGACTTCAGTGCTTGTTTTTTATTAACACTCTTTCATGAAAATAGTAATGCAGAGAAAGTTAACTCTATCTAGCAGAGAACAAGGCTATCTAATTCCTTCCTTTCTAAGCAAGAACCTTAAGCCCTATTTCTTATTAGCGCACTTGTGAAACATAATTGAGATCTACAGAGAACAGGATAATCTAATTCCTTCCTTTCTAAGCAGGAACCCTTAACCCAGTTTCTGGCTAGCACACTTGCAGAAATAATGGAAATCTACAGAGAACGTGATGTTATGATTCCTTCCTTTCTGAGCAGGAACCCTTAACCCAGTTCCTAGCTAGCACACTTGCATAAATAATGGAAATCTACAGAGAACATGATGTTCTGATTCCTTCCTTTCTGAACAGGAAACCTTAACCCAGTTTTTGGCTAGCACACTTGCAGAGATAATGGAAATCTACAGAGAACAGGATGCTCTGATTCCTTCCTTTCTGAGCAGGAACCCTTAACCCAGTTTCTGGCTAGCACACTTGTAGAGATAATGGAAATCTACAGAGAAAAGGATGTTCTGATTCCTTCCTTTCTGAGCAGGAACCCTTAACCCAATCTACGGCTAGCACACTTGCAAAAGGAATCAAAATATATAGAGAAATGGACGTTCTGATCCCTTCCTTTCTGAGCAGGAACCCTTAACCCAATCTCTGGCTAGCACCATAAAATCATCACACAAGATTGCTAATAAAAAGAATTACAAAATTCATTCAATAAACTAAGACATAGTTCAGTAGTGTTTCAGCAAAGCGAAATTCATTAAAAGTAGTGTTTCAGCAAACAAGAGTTAATCAAATCATAAACAGAGATTGAACTAACACACTTCTACAACTAACAGGTGAATCTTGTGATGAAGGTGGGCCCTCCCTTCTCACAAGATTCCCCTGAGATGAAAAAGCTTAGAGATGGATGCTCAAAACAGTTTTCTATTCATCTGTCAAAATATCATATTACAGTCTGAAAAATGAAGTACGTCCCTCTCTCTGAAGATTTTCAATACATAAAAACTTCGATCTTTCGAATGGTGATTTCCTCTCTATTAAAGAGGGAACCCTTCGATACAATTGATCAAAAATTGCAATGTGTATCTAAGTCCTATCTTTACTTGGATCTACTTTCTAAACCAGAATAGGATATCCTAGTCTCGCGCAACTGAATGCTATTACAGGAGCTGAATGAGATATTGCTGTTACGGCTAGTGTAACAACTTCTTCTCGTTGCTGCTGATGCTATTTCAGCATCACAATTCGCGGGTTGTTTCAGCCACGTGAATTGTGCTCTTGACTGTGTCAGCATTCTTACGTGGGAGTGACGGTTGGTGCTCTGTTGACCGCTGACTGTAACGGCTTCCTTTGTGTTTCAACATCTGTAGCTTTGGACTGTGTAACAGTTCTGTGTTTCAGCATCTGCGACTCCGGACTGTACAACAGCTCTGTGTTTCAGCATCTGCGACCTCGGACTGTACAGCAGCTCTATGTTCCAGCATCAGTTCTGTGTTTCAGCAACAACGACCTTGGACTGTGTGACAGTTCTTTGTTTCAGCAATAGGCCTTAGATGCTAATCTACAGTTTTGAACACTTATGCATTTCTAATCAATGGTCAAGTATGAGAGTGATGTAAAATATTATGCAAAACAGATTAAACGTATAGTAAATGAGAAGGGACGATGTATACCTTTGGAATGATCAGATGAGGTGATAGTATGAGTTTAAATATGGGTGATCAAGAGTATAATAGTGGCAAAAAGTATAGGCAAAAAGGTGCATTGTGTGGTCCTAACATCCCCCCCAACTCAAGGTGTTGCATGTCCTCAGGAAACTCACTCTGAATCAGAGTCTTGATACCGACTCTGATCATGTAAGTTACTCAAGCTGTAACTCTGGGAGGTATTGTTCGTTGGCGTTATGAACCCTTGGACCTGCTGTAATCTTTGTCATGCTGTTGTTTCTGCCTTCTTAAGCAGCTTATAACTGACTTGATACCTTTCTATTGGCAACCAGAGAATGGGAAAATAAAACCGGTACCCTATCCAGTTTTCAGCACAATGCCTAACACACTGAATGTAGTTGGGTATCCTGGAAATTGCTACTTCCAAATTGGCAGGACCAAAAGGATTGTGTTGTTGTCTCTTCTTCGTGGATTGCTGCCAAAACAGGTTATTGGCCTGGAGGGCAGGAATATTTATGGATCTGATGATGTTTTCACAATCCTGGAGCACTTCTTATTATAGCTGCTGCACATGTGCAGTCACCCCTGGTTGCTTTAAGAACTCATAATATTGTGAGATAAAGGTAGCTGCCCTCTGTGGTTCTGGTCTAATCCAGAGGAGGTGATTATCTTCATTGTGCTTGCCAGCCAAAAAGTCATCTTTCCAAATGATTTGATTGAGGAGAAAGGAGGTGAATGCTCGAATTTGAATGTCCCCAACAAGGGGGTTTATGTTTAGCAACCTGTTTTCTGGAATAGTCTCATTATGAAAGTATGTCTCACAGAGAAGGTGCTGATCCCTGGTAGAGGCAGCTACAAAAGTTTTGATAAATACTGATGATTGTATTATAGCATGGGGTTTACCTTCTAGAATGGATTTGATCTGAAAGAATGTGAGTCTCTCCATCAGGAACAAGGAATAGTTGCAAGATGGCTTCCTTGTGGCCAGTGGCTTCTGCACCAAATAAAAAACCAGGACCAATTTGCCTTTCAATTATTTGTTCTTCTTCTTAAGCTCACGAGCTTCCTCACGTATCTGCTCTAGAGCTTCCCAATTTGAGAAAGTGTGATTGATCCAGATTTGTTTGTGCACTTGCAGATTTTTGGCTTGAGTTTCAGCATATTCTTTCTTCCATTTTTGTATTTCTGCGTGTTCATCCCATAACTGAGTCTGTGTTTCAGCATTGGAAGTAGTGGGATGAGGTAAGGTTTGAGTAGATTGTTCCCTGGAAGTGGAGAGATTGATCTGGTTGGGGGATGTAGATTCCTCCATAAGCACTGTCTGTACAGCCTTGTTGACAAAGGTAGGGGCTTCTTTTGTTGCAATGGAGGGCTCAGTCTTCAGCTTGGGAGGGCCTACTGGTTCTTGTGTTGCAGCAGGTTCAGTCTTGAGCTTAGGAGGGCCTGCTAGTTCTTGTGTTGCAGCAGGTTCAGTCTTGATCTTAGGAGGGCATGTTGGTTCTTGTGTTTCAACAGGTTCTTCTTTGGCTACAAAAGGTGAAGGAATAGGAGTTGTGCCTGGCACTGGGACCTGAATTACCTTATAGCCTGCCTGGTAGTAAATATCTCCACATTGGCAACACATATATTCTTTACACAAGCTCTTTGTAGTCTCCTTTGACAAGGTTGTTGTTCATTCTAAGGCATACCGATTTAATTCTTTTTCATATGCTTCCTTTGCCCTGGCTAGTTCTTGATGATATGCTTCCAATTGAAACTTTAAAAACTTGTTTTCTTCCAAGACATCAGCCATTGTAGGTTCGGATTGAGAGATGACTGGTTCTTGTGTGGTAGTCATACCTTCATGAGCTGGTTCTTGTGGAGCAGCTACAGGAATGACAGCTGATACTTGTGTTTCAGCCTCTTGGTGCAAGGAGAGTAGTGTTTCAGCACCTTCAACCTCTGATTCCTGCATCTCAATGTCAATGACAACGACTGGTTCTTGTGTTTCAGCTGGAGCACCTGGGGTTTCTAATTCCTGTATATCAATTTATGTGTCAGTGACTGGTTCTTGTGTTTCAGCCACTTCATTTGAAACAAATGATGTCTGGGCATCTGGTTCCTATAACTCCATGTCAATATCAGTGGCTGGTTCTTGTGTTTCAGCCGTAGCTGTTTCTTGTGTTTCAGCTATGGCTGGTTCTTGTGTTTCAGCCACTGAGTGGGTAGCTGGTTCTTGTGTTTCAAACACTGAGTGGGTAGCTGGTTCTTGTGTTTCAAACACTGAGTGGGTAGCTGGTTCTTGTGTTTCAGCTACTTTATATGAGACAGATGGTGTTACAGTATCCTGGGCAGTTGGTTCTTGTGTTTCAGCGCCCGTGGCTGGAATAGGCAAAGATCCGGGGACAGGGGAGGTTGGAGGTGTATGGGGTATCAGTCGAATCGGTGGGGGATCTAGGGTAGTGGTACCAAAGGGTAGCCTTATTGAGGCTCTTGTTCTCTTTTTCCGTAAGAAGGGTGGAAAGAGGGGAGTTTGTTTTCGTTTTCGTGAAGGCCTTTCTTCAACGATGGGGTGGGAGGAATTATCTGGTTCAGAGTCATCACTGAGAATATGGAGGGCGGGAGTGGATGACTCTGGTGCGGTATGCGGTGGATTTGGTATGATAGGGGGACTGGTTGGTTCTGTGGGCGGGCTATTGGGTACTTCGGAGGAGTCTGGGGGGTTTTGCGGTTGCTGCTCCTGGGGATTTTCAGGAATTTCGGCAGCTGGTTGGGGGTTTATGGGCGGGTTTTTTAGTGGACGGTTCTTCTGAGAAAAACCCCTGTGGATGAGAAATTGAACAAGACAGTGGTGGGTAAGTGACAGGGTTGGATCTTTGGCCTTTCTACAGTAATGTGCCATATTTTTCAAACAGCCCAACAAATAATAGGGAATATTGACCCGTCTGTTATGCCTTAAATGAGAAAGTAGGAGAAAGTCGTGCTGGTAGACTACCTGATATTGACCTTCGCAGGTCAGGTAGTGCTTGATGAATCTGGTGACTTCAGCCCACGGGGGTGGCAATGAGCTGAGCTGAACACCCCTGCCTTTCAATACAATGCGTTCTTCGGGCAGGAAGAAGTTCTGCTGAACATTCCCAATGATGTGCTTTCGGCTGAACATGTGAGTGTCGTCGATAGGGAGGCCTGAGACCTCTACTATGTATTCTTTTGTTACTGATATTCAAACTCCTTCGACGACAGAATGGTCCTCTTGAAGATTTCGGGTGAACTATAGAACTTGTTGTTCATTATATCCCTGAAGTCTGTGGAAATAATTGAGCCACCCTGCCTGCTGGAAGATTTGATACACTGCTGGGTAGTGTTCGAGTAGTGCTGTGGTGGTAGGATCATTTCGTATGATAGATACTCCCATGGTTACTAGCTCAGTAAGATACAGCGTCGAGAGTTTGTGTATCAGCTCTACACATAGTGAGTTTTCTGAGGGACTATATGCAGGAATAGTGGTTAAATGCGTGAAAAGGTGGTGAAATGGGGATGGCGGCGGTGAAATCAGGTGAAATGATGGTATCGTGGATTTGATGTGTACTTCCCCTCCTGTCAAGTGCGGTTAATAATGATTGCACTTGAGTGGTCATAATTATATAGAATATTTCCCATTAACTATAGTCTAACTGAATTACATAAAATTTACATACCTCGCCTTACCTTTTGATTCATTCTGCAAACAAAATATTATGCCTGTCCTTGGTAGTCTGGTCGTGGTGGAGACTTTTGAAATTGTGTCGAGGGTTTGCTGACTAGAAGGACGAACTATAATCTGAGGGCGTAAAAGCTTGTTGACGGAGGATGCTGAAAAACTGGTGTTCCAGCAACAGAGAGGAACGAAACAACTGCTAGATGAAGAACTACTGAGCGATGGTGTTTCAGCATCAGAAGAAAGTCAAAAATGTTGAACGGTGGTGTTTCAACATCAGAAGAGAGTCAAAAGTGTTGAACGGTGGTGTTTCAGCATCAAGAAAAAAAATGATGAAGGGTTGCTGACAATGGTGTTTCAACAGCGGAAAAGAAAAGGCGAAACAATAGCTGGACGGTGTTGTTTCGTCGAAGAAGGATGGTGAGGAGATGGAGGTCTGTAGTGTTTGGGGAGTGGGGAGAATAAAAAGTGTTGAACAGTGGTGTTTCAGCATCGGGGAAAACCAACAGTGTTGAAAAGTGGTGTTTCAGCATCGGGGAAAACCAACAGTGTTGAACAGTGGTGTTTCAGCATCGGGAAAAAAGATGAAGGGTTGCTGACACTGGTGTTTCAGCAACGAAAAAGAAAAGGCAAAACAATAGCTGGACGGTGTTGTTTCGTCGATGAAGGATGGTGAGGAGATAGCGGGCTATAGTGTTTGGGAGTGGGGAGAATAAAAAGTGCTGAACAGTGGTGTTTCAGCATCGGGGAAAATCAACAGTGTTGAACAGTGGTGTTTCAACATCGTGAAAGTCGACAGTGCTAAACAGTGGTGTTTCAGCATCATGAAAGCTTGTCTCTTTGAAGTAGGATCGTCCTCTCCTTGCGGCTGTGCTTCGATCGGGGATCTGCAAAAATTGACTGTAGCATGGTATTTCTTGACAGGGATTATTAGTAAATAAAATCTAATCTAATCTAATACTAAAGAAAAATTAATTTAAAAGAATTAATTGTTATTAGGGGTAGAAACCCCCTCAACGAAGAGAAAATGAGTGTCTGCCATGCATGTGGCCTTAAAATCTTCTTTAGAAATAGGTTGCTGGTACAGATGGAGCTGATGGCCATTTACAAGTAATGGAGTTCTGGAGTCATCGATTGTGAGGAGCCTTACTGTTCCATTGGAGAAAACTGCGTCTATTTCGTAAGGGCCAAGCCATCTTGTATGCAGTTTCCCTTGAAATTCTTTGAACCAAGAATCATACAGTAGGGCCCAATTACCTTTTTGGAACTACTTGTTCTTGATATTTTGTCATGCCATTGTGATATTTGTTGTTGAATTATGGTTGTTTGCTGAATGGCATCTAGTCTTTTCTCCTCTAGTTCGTTAAGCTGCTGCAACCTGGCTGTCTGTGCATCAGTTAGATCAAGGTTGACAGCTAAAGCAGTCCTTAAGGTTTTTATCTCAAATTCCATAGGAAAAAAAACACTCTTTCCATAGACTAATTCATAGGGAGAGAATCCTGTAGTATTTCTTCAGGTAGTTCTGTAGGCCCATAGTGCTTCAAGGAGCCTGTAGGACCAATCCTTTCTACTTTCCTTCACTGTTTTTGTGAGAATGGCTTCTATTACTTTGTTTGTGCTTTCCACCTGTCCATTGGCTTGGGGGTGGTATGTTGT
>ML781549.1:224652-272246 GCA_009831015.1 Picea engelmannii | reverse complement strand
TTCCAGTGCTTCCTGAAAAGAAACACCATAAGGAGTAAAGTCATCCATAAAGATTTCCATAGAGTCATTAAGCATATCAGAAAAAATTCCTAAAACTGCCCTTTGGAAGGTTGTTGGTGCATTACATAGTCCAAATGGGAGGAATCTATAAGCAAAGGTTCCCCAAGCGCTGGTAAAGGTGGTTTTATCCTGATCTTGAGGTGCAATTTTGATCTGGTTATACCCACTGAAACCATCTAAAAATGAGAAAAAATTCTTCCCTGCCAAATTATCTAACACTTGATCAATGAATGGTAATGGAAAGTGATCTTTCTGAGTGGCTTTATTTAAAGATCTGTAATCCACACATACTCTCCATTTCCCGTTATTTTTAGGAACTATTACCAACGGGGACACCCATTCACTATCTGATATAGGATAGATAAACCCTGCATTGAGTAATTTTTGAAGTTCTTCCTTGAGGATTTCTCTTAAATTTGGGTTCATTCGTCGCTGAGGTTGACAGATTGGCCGACAATCTTCCTTAATATATATTCTATGAGTACATAACTCAGGAGAGATTCCTTTCATGTCTGTGTAATCCCATGCGAATGCTTCTTTATTTTCCTGAAGTAACTTCATTAACTGTTGTGTTTCAGCATCTGTCAAATGAGGGTTTATATTCAATGTTTTGCTAGGTTCAATTTCGACTGGTATGATTTTGGAGGAGATGGTTTTAGGTGTTTGAGGTGGGCTTTCTGAATTGAGGTTTTCTTGATTATCAGATTCCAACAGTGCAGTTAGTTGATTATGAATTGTTGGAGTTACAGAGGAGGGTTCACAAATAAAATTATTGATTATTTCATCCTCAGTAGAGTCTTTCAGGCTTAAAGCTTGTCTGATAGTCAAAAGCAGTTGAGTAGGTTGATCATCAAAGTCTACCCATACGGAATTATCATTATTAGCCAGGGGTGTAGCATGAGGATAGAGGGTAAGCTACTTAGTTTCATAACCGTTTGAAATTGTCATTGATCTTGATCTACAACTGATAAAAGCATCTGCTGTGGCCAGCCAAGGTCTACCCATGATTAGAGGGTGGCCCCCCAACTTTGTTTTGGGCTGCAACACTGTAAAGTCAACAGGGTAATTCCAGTATTCCACAGAGATGTTGAGGTCTTCAATGACTCCTTTTGGTTTAATTGTGGATCGGTCAGCCAATTCTAGGATAGTTGGGGTATCTCTGACTTGATCTTGTAATTGTAGCAGTTGTAAGGTTTCCAAAGTCATGATATTGATGGCTACACCTAGGTCTACCAGGACTCGAGGGATTATCGTTTTTCCAACTTGTACTGTAATAGTAGGGTGGCTAGGATCACCATATTTGACTAGGGGAGTCTTTCCTGACATTAATGCAGACAGATCTCCCATAATATGGACTGTAAGGGGATCGTTAGTTTTCCTACCAGGCTTTTTGACACAGATATCTCGCATTGTCCTAGCATAGATTGGTACGTCTCGGAGTTCTTGCAGTAGAGGAATTTTGACATATAAATTTTGCAATTCCCCTAGAAGATTAAAGGCTGGTGGTTCAGGCGTTTTAGTTAAGGCTAAACGCTCAGGAAATGGTGGTGTTGTTGTTTCAGCAACATTGTTAGAGGATGATTGTACCTTTTCAGGTACATCATGCTCTTTTGTTTCCTCTTTGTCAGAAGAGGTAACATCAGCTATGGTAGGTTCTACTACTCTCCCAGATCGAAGATGTATATTGTTGCATTGTGCAGGGAGGAGAGAAAGTGTGGGCTGGTTATAAATATCAATGCACTGCACAACTGTATTATTCGGATTGGGGTTAGGTTGTACATGTAGCTGGGGTCTCATCGTTTGATTATTTGGAGGAGTACCTGCTGGTAAGGAGAGTGGTTGTGAGAATTGAGGTAATTGATTTTGAAAGGGGGGTTGTTGTCCTCTCCAATTTTGGTTCCATTGATTCTGATATGGCTGTTGTTGTTGTGGAGGCCAAGGGGTCCACGTTGAGGGATCAACAAAGGGTGGGTTATTTTGCTGCATGGGTGGGTAAGTTTTTTGCATGGGTGGCTAAGTTTTTTGCATGGATGGGTAGTTCATTTGATTAGTGTATTGCATTTGGTTGAAGGGGGGGTAACTCGTTTGATTAAAAGCAGAATAATTATTCCAATGATTAGAATATGCAAATGGCATGTTAGAGTTCATACCTTGTCCTCGCGGTTTCCATTGCCTCCTCTGTGTCATCATATAGACAGCTTCAGCTTCTTCGTCCGTTGGTTGTAATGCTGCCTTGATACCTGGTAAGGATGGACAATTTTGGGTATCATGATCTTTGTCACAGATAGTGCAGATTGGCTTTTTGTCGAGTGGACATTCTCTTCTTGGGTGCTTATCTCTGCATTGGGAACAAAAGATAGACAAGGCTGCTTCTGCTTCTGCTTGCTTTTTCTTAATCTGCAGGGTATCCATTTGTGAGGCGAAAGAGCTTAACATTTCAGTTTTAAAATCTTCAAGTAAATTACCTATCTCGGCTCTTGTTTCTCCCCCGCTGGCTGATTTTTGGACTCTAGAGAATGTGGTGTCCCTGTTGTTTAATCTGTTTCTTGAAGCTCCCCTTGAACATCTTTTGCATAAATTGACAATTTCATCATATGATTCCTTGGATATGTCCCCTTTTCCAATCATGTTCAGCATATCCAGAGAGTCATCCCTTACCCCTTTTAATAAAATAGTTTTGAGGATATCCTTACTTACATTGGGATGACTGGATCTTTGTAGATTGTATTGTAGCCTTTCTACAAAGTCCTCCAGATTCTCATCTTCTTTCTGCATCATCTTGAATAGCTCCTCCCTATTTTCTCTTGTTCGGTAGTAGTCCTAGTATTTGTTCAGGAATTTCTAATTCATTTGGTCCCATGTTGTGATTACATGGCCTCCAAGACTCGTAAACCATCTTAGTGCATTCCCTTTTAGGGTTGCTGGAAATAACTTCAGTTTTTGAGAATCAGAAATGTAATCATAACTCCTACATAATATGTCAAACTCAAACAGAAATTCATCAGGATCCTCCGAAGATAAACCATGAAAATTGGGCAATGCTGAGAGTGGAATGTTTTTCATGGGGGCTGCTCCTCTAGGGAGATCGCCAATGGGAAATCCTAATGTTGAGAAAGAATTTTCATCTTTTACCTCTCCTTCTGCATGTTCTTCGTGATGCAATTCTCCATTGTACTCATCCATGTTTTCCTCTATCTGCTCCCCTGCTGCACTTCATCTGTCCTCAATGTCTCCTACTAGCTTCTAGACTGTCTCAGGACTCCAAACTTCTTTCCCTGTTCCAAAAATTGCTCGAAATGAAGGCTGGGAGTTCTGTTGAAAGTTTGGTCGTTGAGCAGCAGATTCAGACTTTGATAAAATCTTGTCAATGTAGGTCTTTCTTCCTCCTTTTCCTTTTCCCTTGCCACCTGTAGGGTTAGTGTTTTTGGGGTCTTTCATGCATTCTTTTTATCTAAAGAAAAAAAAATCATAAGTGCTTTTGAAATCTATACCTATCTTCCCCGGCAACGGCGCCAAAATGTTGGTCACTATAATTGCTTAATTGATTCAAACAACCAAGTGATACATAAATTATCAACCCAGGGAAGTCTTGTTATTTCAAAGATAACCACGCACTATAAGTGCTCAATTCCAAAAGAAACTTACAGTTGTAGTAAAAGAAACTATACTAATCACACTTGCTTTGCATGAACTGAAGTTCTGGTTTAAATCACAGGAAAGCCACCTACCTATTGCAGACTTTAGAGATTAATCTAAAGAATCCTGGATTACATTTAAAAATAACACTTGAAACAGGAAAGAACAGTTATCCTGCAACCAGAGAACAGGACCCTTATCCTCAAACAGAGACTTCAGTGCTTGTTTCTGATTAACACTCTTTCATGAAAACAGTAATGCAGAAAAAGTTAACTCTATCTAGCAGAGAAAAAGGCTATCTAATTCCTTCCTTTCTAAGCAGGAACCTTAAGCCCTATTTCTTATTAGAGCACTTGTGAAACATAATTGAGATCTACAGAGAACAGGATAGTATGATTCCTTCCTTTCTAAGCAGGAACCCTTAACCTAGTTTCTGGCTCGCACACTTGCAGAAATAATGGAAATCTACAGAGAACAGGATGTTCCGATTCCTTCCTTTCTGAGAAGGAACCCTTAACCTAGTTCCTGGCTAGCACACTTGCAGAAATAATGGAAATCTACAGAGAACAGGATGTTCTGATTCCTTCCTTTCTGAGCAGGAACCCTTAACCCAGTTTCTGGCTAGCACACTTGCAGAGATAATGGAAATCTACAGAGAACAGGATGTTCTGATTCCTTCCTTTCTGAGCAGGAACCCTTAACCCAGTTTCTGGCTAGCACACTTGCAGAGATAATGGAAATCTATAGAGAATAGGATGTTCTGATTCCTTCCTTTCTGAGCAGGAACTCTTAACCCAATCTTCGGCTAGCACACTTGCAAAAGGAATCGAAATCTACAGAGAACTGGACGTTCCGATCCCTTCCTTTCTGAGCAGGAACCCTTAACCCAATCTCTGGCTAGCACCATAAAATCATCACACAAGATTGCTAATAAAAAGAATTACAAAATTCATTCAATAAACTAAGACAGAGTTCAGTAGTGTTTCAACAAAGAGGAATTCATTAAAAGTAGTGTTTCAACAAACAAGAGTTAATCAAATCATAAACAGAGATTTAACTAACACACTTCTAAAACTAACGGGTGAATCTTGTGATGAAGGTGGGCCCTCCCTTCTCACAAGATTCCCCTGAGACGAAAAAGCTTAGAGACGGATGCTCAAAACAGTTTTCTATTCATCTGTCAAAATATCATATTACAGTCTATAAAATGAAGTACGTCCCTCTCTCTGAAGCTTTTCAATACATAAAAACTTTGATCTTTCGAATGGTGATTTACTCTCTATTAAAGAGGGAACCCCTTCGATACAATTGATCAAAAATTGCAATGTGTATCTGAGTCCTATCTTTAGTTGGATCTACTTTCTAAACCAGAATAGGATGTCCTAGTCTCGTGCAACCGAATGCTATTACAAGAGCTGAATGAGGTATTGCTATTACGGCTGGTGTAACAGCTTCTTCTCATTGCTGCTGATGTTGTTTCAGCATCGCAATTCGTGGGCTGTTTCAGCCACGTGAATTTCACTCTTGACTGTGTCAGCATTCTTACGTGGGAGCGACGGTTGGTGCTCTGTTGACCGCTGACTGTAATGACTTCCTTTGTGTTTCAGCATTTGCAGCTCTGGACTGTGTAACAGCTCTGTGTTTCAACATCTATGACTCCGGACTGTACAACAGCTCTGTGTTTCAGCATCTGCAACCTCGGACTGTACAGCAGCTCTGTGTTCTAGCATCAGTTCTGTGTTTCAGCAACAACGACCTTGGACTGTGTGACAGTTCTGTGTTTCAGCAACAGGCCTTAGATGCTAATCTGCAGTTTTGAACACTTATGCATTTCTAATCAATGGTCAAGTACGAGAGTGATGTAAAATATTATGCAAAACAGATTAAACGTATAGTAAATGAGAAGGGACAATGTATACCTTTGGAATGATCAGATAAGGTGATAGTATAAGTTTAAATATGGGTGATCAAGAGTATAATAGTGGCAAAAAGTATAGGCAAAAAGGTGCATTGTGTGGTCCTAACAACTACCTACCACTGGTAGAATTTTTCTACAACATTGGCTATCAAGAGTCATTGAGGATGAGCCCTTTTGAGTCCCTCTATGGTAGAAAATGCAAGATTCCAATCAGTTGGGATAACCCGATAGAAATAATTACAATCAGGCTAGATATGCTAAATTAAATGGAACAACAAGTAATTCAGATAAAACATAATCTGAAAGTGGCTCAGGATAGACATAAAAGCTATGCAGACAGAAAAAGGACTCTTAGAGAGTTCAAAATAGGGTATCATGTGTATCTCTGAGTTAGACCCGGGAAAATATCCTTGAGAATGGGAGACTGTGCCAAGATGGCACCTTGGTATTGTGGACTCTTTGAAATTTTGGAGAGAGTGGGGCATGTAGCATATAGGCTAGCACTCCCTCCCACAATAAAGGGAGATAATGTTTTCCATGTTTCATTACTACATAAATATGTACATGATTCTAATCATATAATTGATTGGTTTGTGATCCAGGTGGAACCAGAGGGAGAATTCCTACCAAAACCACAATGAATAATAGATGGGAAGGAAATCCCACTCAGGAACATAACCATTTCACAGGTCAAGGTGCAATGGAAACACTTTGTCCCAGATGAAGCTACATGGGAAATGGAGGATTCCATGAAATAGGCATACCCATTTTTGTTTACTTCTGTACATACAGAGCACATCGGCAAGTAGAACATCGAGGATGATGTTCCATAAGGGGGAGGGGATTGTAAAACCCTTGTTTCCTCAAGCTTGTAAATATAACTATAACTTGCCAAAATACTGTGGAAGACTAAATATGTGTGAATGTTGGATTTGATGAACATTTTGTTATAAAAGGTAATGTATGTATTTATGTTATTAATTAAATATTGATAGTGTTGCATAACTGCTGAAAGAGGGGTTTTCCAAGATAGATCATGATGTTATGAGAGAGATGGTGAAAGGGGGCCAGAAATGGTTGAGATGACCCCCACCAAACCAGTACCTTACTAGAGTTAATTTCTCATACCTAGAACGATCATATGACTCATAAATGAATTACCAGTTAGGCTGGTAGATGGAAAATCCTCCTCAAGAGTTAATGAGGATATGGGGTAGAGTACCCATATGAAAGGCTTCCATACCTGAACATGAGCTGGGGATTCAGACCCACACAATATTCATGAGGAAGGAAAGTAAGGAAGTAATTCATGGCCAGAGGTAGATATGCGAGGAAGCAGAGTGGAGATACCAACCTCCAGAAAAGAAGAGAGAGCTTGCAAATCTCTGGTTTGAAGGGGAAATGAGAAACAAGATCGTTCTAGGCGCAAGAAGTTGTTGGAAGAGTTTTTAGTTCAAGATGATAAATGATCCAGATTATTTTTGGCACGAAATGAGCGCGGAGATATAACACATAAATATTTAAAGATATTGCAAGAGAGACAACAATATAACAGAGATATAGCGGAAATATAACAAGATTCACAGATATACAGTAATACATGATTTCTATTAATGAATGAAATGTACAGAGACTGTAAAAATACAGAGTGAAAGACTCGCTAGAATGGTGGCAGCTTATCTCTGAGAAGAGATGTGATGGCTACTCGCATTCGCAAGAATATGATTATTACAATGAGGCTCTAAGGGCCTTTTTAACATAAGTAAAATCCAAAACCCTAACCTCGGAAGATGAAAAGCCAAAAGGTTTGTGGGCCCCGATGGGGGTAGTTGATATGCCAACTTCCCAGGGGCATAACTTTTGCATACGATCTCTATTTGGGGCACTTGATAGATCATCGGAAAGATCTATCCGAGAAATACAACTTTTGGGTGAGAAACATTGATCCATGTTGCTCCCTATTTTCTCAAAAAACATCGTTTAGGGCCTCAAAATGGCCCTGGAAGTTAAAAACTGCTAAAAATAGTAAAGTACCAAAATTTCCAGAAACATGTTTTGGGCCAGTTGGAGAAGGTGGGTGGCCACTGATATCCACCTGGATCAATCCTCCCTCCTTAGGAAGCAATGGTCTCCATTGCGTTGAGTTACCGAGGGAGAGGGGAAAGCGATTGTTGAATCTGAATCTTGGTGATCTGCTTGCCTTGTTGGAGAAGTGGCGTTGCTTAGCTTGTTGAAGGCTATCACGAACCTTTGGCTGGAAGGTTTGGACCTTTTTAACTAGTTTGGCTATTTTAGATGATTGTGTGCAGAAAGAATCTTTGTGCTTTGCGGCAACCTTGTTGACCTGCTTCTGTTGGATAGGAGGTGCTTGGGTCGAAGCTGTGGTGGTTGTAGTATCCTTCTGTTCACCTTTTGAACAGATTGTGGAGAAGATGAATTTTGTGGTATGAGATACTACCTTGCGGCACTGTTTAGGTGGGTTAGTAGTTGGAACTACCTCTGGTATCCTGTAGAGATGACCCCCCAGAGTAATAATGACACTACGGAGTTGAGACTCATAGATAGCATGGTGTTTCCACATATATGGCTGGCCCAAGAGAACATCACAAACATCCAGTGGGGCAACATCACATAATACCTCATCCTTGAAGGGTTGGATGCCATATGACAATCGACACTGCTGGCTAACACGAATATCTCGTCCTTGGCGAAGCCACCCGATGTTGTATGGTTGTGGGTGTGGTGTTGTCAATAATCCCAACTGTTTGACGACCTCTGTTGAGATGAGGTTCTTCTGGCTTCCGCTATCAACAATAAAATGCAGCAGGGTTCCCTTCACCCACATCTATGAATGAAAACGACGCTCCCCCTCTTCAGGATCTGTTGGTTCTTCTGGTTGAATTGCTGCAGTCACGACAATAGTAGTGGGGTCTGTGTCGATGATTTGTCTTTTCCCATTATTTTCATAATCAGATTCTGAATCAGGGTTCGGCTCCTTGCCTTTGATCTCGGCCACCAATGACTGTTTTGAGCAACATTCATCGGTGTTGTGCTAGGGGATTTTGTGGAAATCACACCATTTTTCGGTGTCCTTCTTTGATCCGGATCAATAAACATGGCTGGCGAGTGAATGTGGAAGTACTTGTTGCAAATCCCCTTGCATGGTACAGAGAAAACAACTTGCTAAGTCCCTATGGGAGGAGGAGAGTAACCTTCGTCCCTGACTATCACTGACCAAGAAGAAAGAGTCTCTCTCAGAGCATCATGGTATATATAGGGGGTGGCCAATGGTAAATCCGTTCATGAGTGGATATGCCTATGGTTGGGTGGAAACATGCACCCCTTTCAGTAGTCATTTCATGATCTCTGGTTTCTGATAATTATTTTCATACTCTGTGTACTGAAATGGAAATGATGATTGAATATACATGTTTGTGACTAAATTCTAGATTGAAAGAATTAAAGTAGAAATATTTATTTATTTTCCTGTGAACCCATAATTTTGAATGGTATTACATTTGCCTCAACTTAGCAGCTAGAGAGTTATGGGTCATGAGTCCATAATATAGTTGAGGTAAAGTTAACTGTAATACTTAAGTCCCACCAACCTATCGAAATCACCTTCATGGGAATACTAATATCGAACCCTCTGGAAGGAGGGCACCTCTTTCATATCCCTCACCTACATGCCCAAGCACTCATGTCCATGTCCTTAATCAATTCATGACTAATATATTTCCATGTCACCCACGATAATGTTCGGAAGACCCATGTGACCAAGGTCTGGAAACCCTTTTCTATGCCCGAAAGGAGCTAAGCCTTTCTGGCTTTGGAACTGTTAGTGCTAGAAGTTGCCCCTAGACTGTTGTAGGGTCAAGCCTAGCCCATATTCAGTTATTGCAATGATTTTATAAATAATAATGTGTTTGGGTTTTAAAATCAGGTGGATGAGGTAGATGATGAGAGAAAGAATAAGAGAAACAAGCTAAAAGCAGATCAGTTAAAACACCATTGGGCATGGAGTCAAGTAAACACCTTGTTGATTGGAGGAAATCAAATTGTACATCAGATAAGACATTTATATGTAAATGGGTAGAAGAATATGGAATAAACAAAAATTATAACACCTCATCAAACTAAGAATATCTTTGTCAAATGGATGCAACGGTACTTGAAACAAAACACACAGATGATAGGCAGTCACAGTAAAATCTTTACCGCTTGGGAATATATCATCCATAAAAAGCCATTGATTCTCAATGTTTGAAATTCATTCAAGTAAGAAGAGAGACAGAATGTAAACAAGGAAGATGGAAAAACAATGTTTAGACAAGAAGATCACAATTTGATAAAACAAATGTCATATTTCTCCAATGTCAGAAGCGATTCCTAAAATACAATGCCTTCAGGTTTCTAATCACTCTGATGGATGCTATTTCATCCATATCTTATTAGCCTTACCCTCCTAGGCCCCCTCTCCAATCCCCTCTTGGGTCCCCCTCTCCTTCAGTCAAACAATGTTTAAATAATAAAAAACAGCAGTCCAACTGTTTTTGATTTGCTGGCAGTAAGATCCTACCAAATCATAAAAATAGAATAAATCAACAAGGTGGCAATAAAATGAGGAAAAAATATCGAGTCCTTCAATCCTAGAATGCATGTTCATTGTACGATTGAAGTCTTCTTCTGAAGGCTTCCATCTGTTCACTTTTTTGCCTTAATATCTGCACTAGCCTACCAATGAATCCTGAATTTGCTCATTGGTTTTCCTAAAGATAATCAAAAGATACTTTGTTACCGAGTATTCTTTAGATTGAAGGTTATCATCTTAGAATGTTGAGGCGTCTAAATGATTTATTGTAATTTTTATGATGCCACCTGTATATGTTCCATTGAATGAGTAATTGTTGGCTAGAGAAGTGAATTTTCGATGTCCATTTGTTGCTGAAAATCTGGAAGTGATATCTTTGATTGCCATCTGCCCTGCCACCCGTGCCTTGAAATCCTGAATACTCATCGAAATCCTCTTTGAATTGTTGATTCTGTAATGGCATGGTTTGCAGCAGTTTACCTCAATACTCTGAACCAAATCTCTGAGGACATGAAGATATGCCCCCTGAACACTTATATTTAAATGTGAATGACTGTCTTTCTGCACCTTTGAACTTGCCTCCAAGTCACAATCTAACTTGAATTTAGTATTGTGAAAATGCTTGCTTTCAACATCTTTCAATCCACAGCCAAGGGTCTCCCCTACATTAGTGGAATTAACAAAATGTTCAACCCTTTCTATATCAAAAATTAAAGGCTTCTTCAGTCCTGTTTTGTCTTGACCGGTAGCAGAGCAAATAGAGAGATATTCAGGCCTATGGCCATGGTCATGGTTGTATTCAATATTGGCCCTATGTTCCTGTGCATGTCTATGCTTAGCCTATTGTTGATGGCCTTTCAACTCTGCTACCATGTACCCAAGTAGACCAAATTTATCACCATCCCAAATGCATTTTGTAATGAATTATACTGCTGGCATTGTAATTTATAAAAAGATCATATGGCACTCACCAAAGTTGGCAATTTTCACAACATTCATTCTCTTGAAACACCTTTCAGTTGCATATTTTACTGTCACTAATAAGTCCGATAACCAAGAAATCCACCATAACCATACATCGTTGGATCTTGGGCTGGAGGGGCATAATCATAATCTTCATATCCTTGAACATAACTCTAGTAAGCTGACCACCATTCCATTGATTTGGATCTAGTTGAGGTTGCACTCCCCAGCTTGTAGTCTGCTTTTGCTGGAGATCAACCCCAAGAAAACTGAATAGACTGTTGACCAATAATAGTACCATGTAACATTTGCAAAGCTTCCTCAGCAAAGGACCTGTTAGTGAACTGTACAAAACCACATCCTTTTCCCACCTGTATTTTCACATACACAATCTCTCCAAATGGCCCAAAAACCTGCCTTAGATCTTCATCTGTTACATTTGGATCTAACCTTTCATGGAATACAATTGTTGAAATCCCAAGGATTTATTTGGTGTGGCTTCATTAATATGCATAGGTCTTGAGAAACAAATAAACACCATTCATTTCATTCATAGCTCGGTTTTTCTCATTCTCATCACCAAATATAACAAAACCATAACCTCTGGCGCGACCCCTGCCATCTTGGATTTGTGTTTATTCATGGATTCTCTCCTCGTGGCTTAATCTAGGTGCTTGTGCATGCATTCCTTCCTTCATTCGATCCTTGAACCTCCATTTCGCCTGGTGCTTGTGGTTAGCTTTGTTGACCTGTGCTTGACATGTGTGTTGATTGTAGGTGCACTCGGCTCTGGAAATTTTCCCATGAGCCAATATTTTTCTAAGCTAAGCATGAAGACAAACTAACCTTTTTTGGGCATTGAAGAACCTCCAGACATGCGTCTTCTCCTTGTACTATTAGCTAGCAAACTCTCGACACCTATCTGTTATCTCTCTAACTCATTGACATTTGTAAACTTTAAATTTTTGAGTTTATTTCTAGGAATAATCTCACATGAATAAGGCATTTGGAGAATATGGCCTTTATATATGCCGAATTTGACACAGCTATATCAATTATCCATGGAATGAAAAGCTAAGGGCATGGCACTTGGTCTTTTCTTGTGACTTGATTCGAGGCTTGACCTGTCGACTTAGCATGAGATTTCGGCCTTTGCCCCCCCAAAAAAAATTTGTAGTAAAAGTCACAGACCCGAGAGGCCTAGTTTGGCTTAGAAACTCTAAGTGTATTAGTCTGTAGACTTGGGAATAATGTTGGTTTAGTAAAAAGACAGAATACATGTTGTGTGACTTAGACATTTTAGATCACACACCACCTTTATTTTGGTAAAGATCAAATTACAAATCTAAAGAAGTATAAAGCTAGGATTTAGGCAATACTAACAATGCTTTTGGAATGTAGGTCAGAAGACAATCTTGGGAAAAAATGACCAACGGGAGATCTAATGAAGAAATAGAAGTATGATACTGGCCAAAAGACACTTTTCAGTGCTATAAGAACAACACTTCTCGGTGCTACAGGAATAACCTCATTCCCGCAATAAGGAGAAAATTAAAAATTTTATATCTGGATACTAACAGGAACTACGGGAGTTCAGAGCTCTGAGATGTTACAACCCTTCCATTTATGCAACACAACCAACCCTTAAAGGAACATATAAGGGATGGGGCGTCAAATTTTTTCTTTCTCTCAGTTGATTTCCGGTCCCTTACTAAGAAAAAAACCTCGTCTTCTACTCACCCAAAATTTGCATCTCACACTATGTGCCTAAACCAGCTATTGGAGTCCTCCTTGTGACCTCGGGTTGAAAACTAGGAGCTAAAAGGTCCACTTAGTGAAGGTTTCAGGACTTAGGAACTCTCAAACTTATGGAGTTCCAACGGTATTGCATAACATTCCTCTTGAACGCAGAATTCCCAGATTTCCGAACAATGGAGGGAATCAACAGTCCACATCACCCATTGAAATCGTAAGGTTGGAAAGGATATTTGGGACTTCGAGCTTCAAATATATTTTCCACTCAATAATGTGATATCCCATAAGTGTCGAACTGGTGAAATTACAAAGGGCCTCTATCAATGGACCCTGTGTGTCCAACAATCAACGATCATGATTTATTTGGCGACTCTGGGATTCGGGAGTCCTCGAGGGTTAAAAAAATCACTCCTATGGAGCATTGAACTAGAGAAGCTCTGAAGGAGCCTAAGATTTTTTCACGTGGCCCCCGTCTTTGGGTCCTTACATAGATCTATGACACTACACTCCAAACTTCCAGACTTCCAGAGTCCCAGACTATCGAAGTAACTCACTATCGCATGGGATGACGTGTAGTATATGGTGGAGAGTACAAGTGGGTCTCGAGTACCCCACTGATCAAGTGAGGCCAACTCCAAACACATGGAAATATAGAGCTTACACATGTCCCCCACAGGGGGTGACAAATGTCACAGTATAATGGTCCCGTAGGGTCTGCAGATGCACAAATCTAGTGACATGTGGCATGGATAATATGGGTCCACATCACCTTGAGTGACTTTAGGGTGCCACATCATATAATAATGATAGCTTCCCATCCCTTCGATCTCATGGTTATTAGGATTCTACGTAATCCCTGGATCCACAAACTCCATTATTTCAGGGCTTCGCCCTTCAGGGAGTTCACGGTGTAACTTCCTCATTTTCTCGGAGTGGTCAACATCAGGCTGACCTTGAGATAAATATAATAAAAAGGGGATATCCCTAAGGATCCCCGGATCTATGATCCATGTTAGTTCGCCACTCATGCCTTCGAGGGTTTCGGTGTTAACATTACTTGACTCTCCTGAAGTGGAACTTCACCGAAGTGTTGAATACAGTCTAGATCTAATGGTTAGGGGAGATCCCGAAGCATCCTTGGATCTACAGATCCTATCACTTCATAACTCTAGAATTCAGAGGTTTCTGTGGCATGAATTCCTCCTTTCTCCCAGGGTGGTCAATGTCAAGTTGACTAGGGTTTAGATATAATGGCCAGGGGATATCCTGAAGGATCCCCAGATCTAGGATCCATGTTAGTTCACCACTCCGGCCTTCGGGGGTTTCATTGTTAACATTAATCCACTCTCCCAAAGTGGAACTTCAACGAAGTTTCCTTGGAATAGATCCAAAGGCCAAGGGTAATTATGATTCTTCCCAAATCTACGACTCACATCAATTTGGGTTTGAAGAAAGGATCAAATTTCAACAATGGGCAGGTCTATCTACCACGATTAGGGAGACCTCTAGACACCGGTCAACTTTATAGGTAACTGTAAATATCATTTTCCTTCAACCTTTTTACAAATGGTAAGGTCGAAACACTCCAGAACTCTGAATTCCTGATGTTCCAAATATGGAAAGGCTCAGCTCCTTTCGGGCCTAGCACAGGATTCCTAGACCTTGGTCACATGGGTCCTTTGAAAGCTATTGTGGGCTACATGATAAACTCTTATCCGTAAATTGATTAAGGATATGAGAATGAGCTCTTGATCACATGGGTGAAATATCCAAAGGAAGCACCCTCCTTCCATCAGGTTTGAACCTAGTATTCTCACGAAGGTAGATTCTGGAGGTCAGCAGGACTTGAGAATACCAATGATCCTCCTCCGACGCTCTTACAGATTTCAAAGCACGGGTTCACAGAGAGACAATACATATTTCTACCTTTAATCATTCAATACAGAACTCAGTCATAACCATATACATGCATTCAACCACCATTTCCATTTCAACACACAGAGTATGAAAATACTTATCTATTATAGTCAATCACCAACCAAATGACTGTGGGTGTTCATCTTTCCACCTAACCATAGGCTTTGAGGCATTCATTCTTAGAGCTCTGGCCACCCCCATGCCAAGCCATGATATCACCAGGGAAATTCCTACAAATATCTCAAAGGTTCTTTCTCTATCACAGTCTCTATGAGGTTTATCATATGCCTCCTCAACATCAAGCTCGTCATCTCCTGCTCAGGTCACATTCTCTTCTTCTCTTTTGTAACTAGAACAAATTATCAAGATTTTCCTTCTTCTCCTAAGCTGGGGAGCCTCATGTGCTCCTCTTCCTCTAAAAATGTATGCATGCATTACACACACATCCCTCCTTGGGAAGGTTCTCCTTCCTATCTTGTTCCTTTTGTTAGAAGGAAACTCAGGTTAGCCTAGGTCTACAGGACCCTGTGGTACTTTGGGTTGACATTCTTTAGCTAGACCATGCTTCCATTCATGGGGTGGTTGATGGTTCAACCATCGGTCCTTTCTTCATTAATTGATTCCTATTCTTGGGAACCAGAGGAGGTTTATTATCCTCATCAAAGGGAAAATTTGGGATCATTTGGCATAATGAACCCCCTCTATAGTTTTCCCATTCTTTCGTCTAGTGATATCATGGCCAATACTTCAAGGATTCACCCCCATAGTCAGTTATTGGTAATTCAAAAAATAATACATTTATATTGTTCCCATGCCATAGCATGGTGATCCTGATTAATGATTAATTACAATCTGGGGAAGACATAGGTGTTACAATCCCCTCCCCCTTAAAAGGAACATCATCCTCAGTGTTCTTTCTCGGTAACACCTGTCATTCCTTTCTCATTCAACTACTTTAGAAGTCTTGACCCTCTTTCTGGGTCAGGTCCTTTTCAAACTCTGGTACTTCTTCACCCATCTTCACTAATTCTTGGACAAAAAGCACATTAATCACAAATTCATGCGAAAACATATTATTGTTATTCAAAATTCAAGAGGAAAAGATTTCACAATGTAGCACAATACTTATCTGTGTAGTTCATGGATTTGTATCCACATGGTTGTATTGGTTTCTTGGCTCACTATTTTTCCTGAACATACCCATTGTGTGCATGATTCCAATCAATAGTGTATGCAAATTTATCAAAGTCTCCTCTTCCTTGCAGTCACTCACCCTCCAGGCCTAGGCTCATGCATCCCCTTCTCTGCTATAAAGTCCCTTGAGTGATTCATATTTCCTTTCCAGGGATTTCTCACACAATAAGAGTTATAGAGACTTCATTGAGCCTTACAGTCGAGGTGTCCCTCAGACTTTCTCTGTTGAGGCATCCCTTTAGCTTGTGTTTCCATAACGCAACATTTTCTAGGGTGTTCATGGCTTACCACAAGTTTTCTTATCCCAACAATAGCCATCTTTCATGATTTCCATCTTGACAACCTTCATCTATCCTTTCTATACAAATCATTTCTTCTCACCTATATCATAGTATACAAAAATTTATGAGATATCATCATAAATTTCAAATTTTAGAATTTTATTGCAAATCTATCACCCACAAATTTTCCAATTTCCTCATTTATTTTCAAATCTATTCTGCACATGAACCAGATTCAAAAATATGGTAATTTACTCTCCATAGTACTTTGGCTCAGTAGGCAATTGGTCTTCCTTATGGGATTACAAAATTTCCATATCCAAGACTATTTCTTCCTGCAATTCATTCTTTACACAGCCAAACAAACTATTAGTTTCTCATATATATATATATATATATATATATATATATTCTCACAATACATATAAAATGGCATCACAAACAATTCTTAAATTGTGCATTCTCGCATTCAAATAACTTTTATCTATTCAATGATATAAGGATACATGAAATATCGTTCCCTACACATCCATCATTTCATCACATCGAACCTTTCAAAGAGAAATTCAACATTAAGTGAATTTAATTCAGGGGCCAATATCCATGGCTAAATTCACATACCATGCACCCTTGCATTGATTTCAATTTTACCATAATTATGACAAGTGTCTTGCCATGGTGTGTTGGAGTTCAACCCACCTCTTCACCATATGGCTCATTCATTCTTATTCACTCTTACAGTAGGAAAATGCTTCCTGCTATAGGTTGATCACGATCCCAAATCAATGCACATGAGACTAAATGTTTCTCTTGAGTGCACCCAAGAATTCTTCCTTCATTAGTAACCAGGGTGCCAACACTCATGGCCACCCAATTTTCTCTTTTCTTTAACACCTATACAATTCAATTAGAGTACTGGAAGATACCTCTTCCACAATGGGTAGCCCTACATATGCCCCATTTTTTTACCACATGCATCTTCTCAATGGATTAAATCAATGTGCCATCTATGAGCACTTTTGTTTCCAATCATTCCTTGACTAGTCAATGCAGACATATCAATTCATGAGTTCTTTCAAGGGTTACAATGATGGAAGGCTGAAGTTAAACCTCGCCTGATCCTTCTTAAATGCCGAAAGAATTCAAAACCAGACTCAAAAATCACCCAAAAAACTCAATCACTGTACGAGTTTACGTATCATTAATGTGTGGCTTCCTTGTAGGTTCACCCACCGATCGTTCACAGATCGATAGTTCACAGTGATTGTGGAACCCCAATGTGCTTGCTCTTTATTGAAGAGTTCAATCCCTGAAATCTAAAAAGTGCTTGCTCGACTCTTTTAATCGTGGTCATTGACCATCCACCCTAACAAGATCAACAATGTTGGTTGATTGCGGACTGTGAACTAGCACATCCGTCAATTTCTCCTTTTCACTCCACAATGATTCCCGGTCGTCGATCTAATCGAATGGATGAGATTTGATCTGTTAACTCTAGTGGGTTTTTAATTCGATCCGACGACTGAGATCGGTTTTCCCTCTGATGTATGGCTCGCATTCATCTCCTCTATCAGGTTCTTGATTAACCTAATTCTATCAGGGTTTTCTTCCTAAATCATACCCTACTTGGGTATCCATGGCATACAACTACCTTTCAAAAATTTTGTGCATAGCATTAAGACCATAAAACATTTCATAATGGATTCTTACCTGCTAGCACCCCCTCTAATATTACTCCATCAATGATGCGCAATGGGGACTTTTAAGGCCCCTTCAACATCTGCCAACAAAAACCTTCTCATATTCATTGTCTTCTTGAAGTTTTCCATTATTGGCAATTGTCTTTCTCAACAGATCCAATCTATTTATTTCTACACATGACATTCATTATAAATACATTAGTCATCATGTAAATTAAAATGAAAGTACCATAGCCTTTAAATCAATAAAACATTTTCAGATATGTTCTAGCATATCTCTATACACTTCATTACATTATCATTAATGATTTCATGAGTGCAACACAACAATTCCCAATTGTTCCTTCAGTCATACAACCATCATCACTATGGTGTCAAAGAATTTACTTTTATCAACATACCAGTTTCTCATTCCAGAGAAAATATAATATACAACAAGAAAGGGTGTTAAGGGCTCTTCCCCCTTTTCCAAATCCTTCTACATAGTTTGGGACTTTCAGTCCAAATGAGTTATTTTCCAAGACCTTAATGCATTCACTTTATATGGCTCATCCAAGCCCATTCATTCAAACTTACTTATCTATTTATTTTCCTTTCTCCAGTTGTACTCATTTCCACAATTGTTCTTTTAAGCCTATGACTTTGTCAAACAATTCAGAGTTCTTATGGTGACAAAAGTGTTCCTCCTTTTCTCCCTCTTTGGTTATGAAATCTACTCTTTTTGATCTTCCTACTCTTTTCCTTGAGAAGCCTCATTTAGGCTCACCCTAACCCTTAGGATATATCTGCATGATTTAATACAAAACCTTTTTGTTCATAATGAATCATGAACCTGTGCATTATGTCCATTACTATTCAATTATCAGAATGGTCAACATCTGTTTGTTAGTCTTCCATTCCTACATGATGTTTCAAAATGTAATCCAGGATTCTTATATATATATATATATAGGCTTGCATCCCACTGCTCAATTCTCAGTAGTCATTAAGGTTGTGACTCTGTTTCCCCAACAAAGTCTTCACACAATTCCTCCACATGGAACTCCTCCAACGTGCAACTTCCTCATTTCATGGTTGTGACTCTATTTCCTCGACAGAGTCTTCACACAGTTCCTCCACATGGAACTCCTCCAACGTGCAACTTCCTCATTTCATATCCTTCAAAATTTGTGATAGCCTCAACCTTGAGTTAGCTTCAACTATATACCCAATATTCCATAGGGAATATAAACATGCATCTCTGTTATGCATCCGAATTATGTATCTACACATATTCATTGTTTTGTTAAATTACATCCATGACATACTTAACCATATGCATAATCATAAGCTTGTTTGTAGTTTCAATAGATATATTTCACAACCCACATACATCTCTATTTTAAAATCAGTCAACTCATGATTGCTCACAATCATTCTCATGCAATCCCTAAAGGCATAATCATTTGCCTCTTATCATGACAACAGAGCATCCTTGCTCATTTACTCTTTCATCTATTTATACCAGCCCTTATTGAGGAAAATGTAACACATTCCCCTCAAGTTATCATTGAAAAAAAACTTTCATGACTCTTCATAATAGAGTCAACCATTCTTCCATGGTATTCATTCAACTTTGGAAAGTGAAACTCTTGTCTCACATTCCACTCATCAAGGCAGTCATATTGTACCTTTTGTATACATATACTCATACATGTGTATCACTTTCAACTTTAACATCATTCATATCTAATTGGCATTATTATCTATCTTTATGTACAAACATAGCCAAACATTCATCATGCAAGATCATTGCTTGCACCCTTTCCATGTCATACATGCACATGGACATATTAGACTTCCATATCCTCCTCCCAAGGATATTTCTGCCATCCTTATGACAAGCCTCATAGAAACATTCAACACTAAGATTCCCTCTTAGTTGAGAGCTTGCATTTAAATTATCCTTTTAAGCATGTATACACATATATGTAGGTTCACCTCTTGTAGCCCTTTTACATCAATATTTTAGGTTAAATATCAATGTTCTTTAGTGACAAATTACAATCACTCATATGACTAGTCTCATAGTCCTAATGGAATCTCTCCCAAAACTCCCTCTTATAGCTATATAAGTATACCAAGCCATATCCATATGGCTACCATCCACCTCTAGATGTCAATCTGACCCATTGGGCATATAGAAGTGCCCCAACACTTCCTTTACCACATTCAAGATCAACATTTAATCAACCATTTTACCTTATTTATAATAAATTTTAATGTCCAATAACATTTGGACTATTCCCTTAAAGCCTAAATAAAATTTCTAAGTATGTTTCTTAGTAAGTATTCTAGTTCATAATTCTAGAGTATCTTTAGGTCATAATTAGCCTTAACCATTACACCTAGAACTATTCCTTCTGTTCAACAACAACCAGGGATAGAGGCCACTCTCCTCCTCTCACAGGAATTATAGTAGAATAGTTTCCTAATCATCAAGCAAGGGATACTATTGTGATTTCTCACTCAATCACTCGATATTTCTACAACTCTGTTTATCAGCTTGATTAGGAAAACACTACCCAACAATTCCTGTATCCAAAAACAAAAAATTCATTTCTCAGTTCCCTTCGAAGCCCGAGAGTTGTGCATGCTTTCCCTTTTCAGAGAATGGTCGTCATACTCCTTACTCTTGCATAGACACATCCTTGATTTAGTAGAGATACACATTTCCCTAGCACAACCATGACATTTTGAACTCGCTCTTGTCACTTCACTCCTACCTTCAGGAGGGTTGTTCTCAATAATATTTTTATACAACTCATGCATGAGCCCAAGCAAGCCAAGTGTTGTTGTCATGCTATGATACCACTTTTTAACACACCCAACCATTAAAGGAACATATAAGGGATGGGGCATTGAAGTTTCTCTTTCTCTCAGTTCATTTCTAGTTCCTTACCAAGAAAAAACCCTCATCTTCTGCTCACTCGAAGTTTACATCTCACACTACATACCTAAACCAGCTAGCAGAGACCTCCTCATGACCATGTGTTGAAAAATGGGAACTAAAAGGTCTTCTTAGCAAAGTTCTTAGGACTTCGAAACTCCCGGACTTTTGGAGTTCCAACGGTATTTCATAACATTCCTCCTGAACAGTGAATTCCCGGATTGTCGAATAGCATAGGTAATCAATGGTCCACATCACTCACCGAAATCCTATAGTTGGAAAGGGGCTTCAGGACTTCAGGCTTCAGAGATATTTCTCGCTCTGTCATGCAATATCCTCGGAGTGCCAAACTAGAGAAGTTATGAGGGGCCCAAGTTCATGGACTTATCTACATGAATAAGTATCCTTCTCAACTCGCATGTAAAGGTAAGACAATGCATAGTTTCTCTTTATAGGGATTATGTCTAGAGTAACTTTGACTAAAACCTATTAAAATAAATTGAAGTTTAGAATGTATATTAATTTGTTATATAATAATTTATGTAAGAAAGTTTAAATATTTACTTTTACAAATGAACTTTATGAACACAATCATATCTCATGAACCCAATAATATACTTTTTCAAAATTAACTTTAAGAACATAATATTATCTTCTGAACCCAATAATCAATTTGTGACAATCCAATAATCCTAGGAAGCATGCTCTTTGGGTTACTTACAAATGAAATCTTAAGACCCAACACCTTATCATATTTCTAGTTGAGATTCTCATTAATTTCAGTTTTAAATTTTTATTTTAAAAGAAAGGATCTTCAGAACATATAGGTTTTAAAGAACATTAATATCAAGTGACTTTTCCCTAATTGAATTGAATACTAACCCTAATAAATAATTGCAGGAAATCGAATTTAGATTTTAATTTTTAATTTCAATGATTTATTCAATGTCAATGACTTATACTTGTAAGATTGGTCACAAATCAGATCTATCGAGGACCTCTAATTCATTCAACTAAGACTTTCCATATGTGGATACAAAAAAATTGAGACATACTACATCAACGGATTTAGAGGCGCTGAACACTATGATCATGGACGCTGAGACATACGACATCAAAGGATTTAGAGGTGTTGAACATGGTGATCATGATTCACCATTTATCCATTTAATGAATGGCTACAACCAATCTTGATGATCTCGATCCTACAGACCTTTCCCTTGCCTTTGTTGATGGTTTAGGATTTCGATCTATGCTTGAAACTAAAATTGCTTAATCTTCTTAACCAACTGGTTCTCAACTTGGAAAGGATGCAAGTGGCTAAGATGTTTCCTTTGATGTCTCTGCGGGTGGATCTGTAACTAGTTCTTGATCTGGTTTTTCTTATACAAGATCAAATGGTGTTCCTTTCATTGTTGCTCATTCTAAATCAACTGGGTCAACTCAATTGTTGCTTCAATAGGTTTAACTGTTCCTACAAGTGGTGCTTTCACTCGATCACCTGATTCTCTAATAGACTTCCTTTGTTGGTTGGGAATTGTTTCCCTTTGTAGATCCCCTTATTTGTCATAGTAATGGTTGTTGGCAAGTTTAAAGGAAGAGTGCGCTTGTCATTGATGGAAAGAAAAATGATGGAAAACAAGAAAGCAAAGAAGAACAATAGTAGCGATGGAAAACAAGAACAACGAAGATGAGACCTGCAGGAGAAGGTTCGCAGACCGAAACCTTTTATTTATTAGAAAACCTTCTAATTCAGAAGAAATCATAAGCTTAGGAGGAGGATAAAAAGTGGTCATTGGATCAGTGTCCAGACAGGAGGAGCACGCAGAAGAGGAGAATAGATCTCAGTCACTGGATCTGAGTGAGAAGGATCAACAGTCGTTGGATTCAGAGATAAATGCATAAAGTTTAATCCTTTGATGAGTGTAGGAGAGAGGACTTGTCAAAGTCCTGAAGTCCTAAAATAAGCGGGGACCATCCATCATCAATACTGATAGGTGGCACACGATCCTCAACTCTGGAGAAAATCACTTCAAGGATTTTTCAGTTTGAGACCCTAAAAACCCGAAGTCCAGAGAGCCGAAGAGCGGAGTAAATGACAACCATCATATCATTTTAAAGTGGAAGGACAAGATAAGCCATAAGAGTTGCATCATAGAAATATTGATCCGTCGATCTGAGAACATGATCAATGAACAATGTTTATTTTGGGTCTAAAAGTTGCAATGAGGTTATTGATCGGGGATTCTCACTACGAAATAATTGGTGACTTGAAAAGTAGAAATACCCAAAGTCTCGAAGTGAATGAGGATCCACATCAGCAAGACTACGTCAACAAGGACACATGGAGCAATTAGACAATGACAAGTATCAAGTTGATTCGACATTTCACGTATGTGAAAATCACAAATCTGAGTGACACATGGCAGCTACTAGACTCATGAAACATCATCAAGTGACGTAAGTAAATGATGTCACTCCAATATTTTAACTTTATAATTTTTACCACCGATAGATGCCCTAAGTACCAAAGTCCCAAATGCCAAAGTCACTTAAGATCGTTTATCATGAAGGAGGTTACGTGTCAATGGATCATGAACTCTGGGAAAATGTGAAGGAGAAAGGTTTGAGATTGTCGAAGGTCGAAGTCACGGAGAGGAGGATAGCCGTTGGATTAAAGAGGACAGACCTCAGTGGATTGTCAGCTCCAGGCAAAAGCAAAGGAAGGATGAAAGAAAGTTGAGAGTTGATATTGTTGAACCCCAAATACCCGAAGGGTTTGTGACCGTCGATCCAAAATACCACACGTCGTTAGATCGTGGAATCCAGGTGAAATTCTCTAGGAGAAAATGAGAGTTTGAGAATTGAAAGTCCCGAAGGCAAGACTCACGAAGGAGATCCTGATCGTCGATTAAAGAGGACATATGTCAGCAAATCTTGCATTTCAGAAGATATCCAGTCAACAACAACAGGGTTTTAGATTTGAAATTCCTGGAGCCTAGATCACAAACTAAATCTCATCCATTGATTTAGGAAGGTGAGATCTGGTCCGCAAACTTGAGAGGACAAACCTGAACCATCCATTCAGGAGCACTGTCAAGATTGTGATATCGACGGTCCTGTCGCATTGAGGGGATTGAAGATGCACGAACTTTACTTTTGAGATCGTGCGTGGAAGACATGAAAGGAAGGCTGATAACAACCATTGATCGAGAGGCATCACCAAGGGATTGGAGATCAATGTTCATGCTCCATTGCAGGGATAGAACATGCTCGGGCCTTAATGTTTCATGAGTGGGCCGCAATCGAAACCACAGTTTTGGAGAAAGGACACATGGAGGCTCATAGTGAATTGTGGGGCAAAAAGAGGGTTTCCCTCAAACTTCCTATGGATGTGCCCGCAATCGTGTGGTCACATGAAGCTCATATCCTAAGGTCATATCATGAAAAGGAGCTAGCGCTCACTAAAACAAAATCAGTAAGTGCCTTTTGATGATTGGTCACCATGGTGGTCACATGAAGGAAGGGGCTTAGAAGCCAAAGAAGCCATAATTGACTGGCTATAAATGACAGAGAAGACGAAGAGTTTTGATTGCCAGAGAAGCTAAGAAATCTTAACATAATGCCCACTGATGATGAACACACTGGGTATAAATGCTAGAGAATATGAAGAGTTGCGAAGATGATCAAGCAGAGGACTCGACGTGAGAAAGACATGCAAAACAAAGAAGTTAGGTGATTTAGCTGGTTACCTATGAAGTTGTGAGGAAGAGACACCATGAAAAACCTGTAGGGTAGAACAGTGATGCATTAAAGAGCATGCAGAGGCATAGCGCATACAAGATAGATGTCGCACAGAGCATAAAGGCAGAAGAGAAGTTGAACATAAGGGTGTTACGCAGGAGGAAAGAGAGAGAGAACCATAATGCTACAAAGGGTAAAATTTAGAAGAACAGAAAGCGCAAGGCCATGTAAGAAGGAATACACTGATGCAGGAAGAGAAGCGAAATGTAGAAGAATAGTGATGAGATTGGTAATCCATTGATAAATCCTGTATCACTGTAATAAATTTCAGCAAGCAAAGATTTATAATCAGGGTGGTGCTAGGGAGGATTGTTGTCATCTGAGTTTCAAGTGGGTGCTTGAACATAGGGAGTTGTAGCTTCCATATGGTTGCAGCCAAAAAACCTAGGGTGGCAGGGAGGTGCAAGGGAGAACTATTTGTCTCTGTTATACAATTTGGTGCATGTGTAATTGGAAGTTGGTGCTTCCATCTAGTTGGTGTTGGAACACTCGGGGAGTTGGTGCTTCCTTCTAGTAGCTGCTAGAGAAACCAGAGAGTTGTTTCTCTCAACAAGTTGAAGCTTGTAAAAAGGAGGTGGTAGCCTCACAATCAGTTGGTGCTCATAAGAATGATAATGTACAAAAAATAAAGATTACTTATCATATCAAGAAGAAGAGGTTTTTCCCTTTATGGGTTTCCTTGGGAAATATCTATCTCTATATATTTCATGTGTGTGATTGTCGTTGAATATTCTATTTCTTACTTCCCTGCATTATTGTGATCGCCATTGAGTGTTCTATAAAGAGTTTAAAATTGGCATGATTGTTTAAGCATAGTAACAACTGATTCACCCCCCCTCTCAGTTTTCCAACAATTGGTATCAGAGCCAGATCCTTTTATCTAAGGGTAGATAGTAGAGCTTAAGCATGACTATCCATGAAGGAACTTCAACCAATAAATCCCCCTTGTTCAATGGAACAAACATTTCCTTATGGAAAGTTAGGATGAGAACCTACATAATGGATTTAGGTGTAGATGTCTGGGATGTGGTAGAGACTAGTTATGTAAAGCCAGTTGTACTAGCTAATAAGGATGACAAGCTAGAATTCAACTTCAATTCTAAAGCTATGAATGTTATTATGAGTGGGCTTGTAGAAGCAAAGTTTTTCAAAGTCATGCACTATGATTCAACAAACGTTATGTGGGACAAGATAGTAAGTAGTTATGAAGGTGATGAAAAGGTGAAAGACACAAAACTGCAGACTCATAGACTGAAGTTTGAGCAGTTAAAGATGGATGAAGACAAAACTATCAGTAAGTTCTTCTTACATATAGAAGAACTTTTTAACACTATGAAATGCCTAGGTGAAATGATAGCTGATTCTTTTCTAATTCAAAAAATACTAAGATCTCTTCCTGATATATTTAACTCAAAGGTCTCTACTATAGAGGAAATAGGTGATCTCAAAATGTTGACACTAGATCAACTTCTTGGAACCCTAATTGCTTATGAAATGAGAATCATCAAAGGTAAATCCACTACAAGAGAGGCATATTTTAAAGTAGAGAAAAACACAGAATCCGATATAGATGAGATTGAAGCAAATTTTGTGAGAAGACTGAAGAAAAGATCAGCCAAATACAAAGGTAAAATGCCCTTCAAATGTTTCAACTATGGTCAGATAGGTCATTTTGCATCCAAGTGTACTCACAAAATAAAGGATTAGACATATGGTGATGAAGAGAAGCACAAACACAAAAAATTATATAAAGAGAATAATTTTAAGAAGAAAATCCTTTGTGTAAACAATGATGATGATCCCTCAGATGATGAAAGCAATGACTCTTCTATTGAAGATAAAATAAATAATATCATGCTAATAGATTTAGAAGATCTAAACACTGAAGATATAGGAAGTGAGTTCGCTGATTGTGAAGCAGAAGTAGACCTTGAAGGAGAACTTGTCAGTGCCATGGAAGAGACTGATAGACTCAGAGAAAAGAAAAGAAAAGAAAAGCAGTTACTGCTCAGGTATGAGAAAACATCCAAGGAACCATCTGAAGGAATTAATATGTTGAAGGTTAAGTTGGAAGAAGATAAGAAGATTGAAGACATCCTCAAACAAGAATTGAAGGAATCTGAAACAAAAGGTGAAAAATTGGAAGTTGAAGTAGTGACTGTCAGAAAAGATCTAGAGAAATTTCAGGCCTTGTATCATCAGAATCTGACAAGTATTAAAGCCTCAGAAGGATTAGCCTCCATTCTGAATAAACAAAGGAATTGGAAGTTGAAATTTGGTTTGGGCTATGAAGAGGGATCAAATAGGGTCATTCAACAACCTTGTCAAGTCTGGCAAGTGTAAAGTCGCCAGGAAAGGTAGCTTGGGTTGTTGGTGATAACTTGGGAAAAAGGGGCCTGGAGTTTGACTGGCACCAGGTTGCCAAGAAAAGTTTGGTTGCTGACCCGGATTCTGGTAGAAACCATGGCCCTGGCTAGCATATGGATTTTTCATATGTGGAGACATCATCGACTGATTTCCTAAATAGGACATAGACTATTGGGAATGCATTATATTCGAAGGAATTTGGGAAGGATTACCCCATGCCGGTCCTGTGGGGATAGGCATAGTATTTTGTCTGGGTTCCATTGATTGTGGAAAGAATTACCCCAGATTGGCATTCTAGATGAGGGAACGGATCCCTGCCCTGAATTCCAAGGTCCTGCTAGGTTTGACCCCTGTGCAGGAATAGTACCCTGCATAGGAGTAGATTGTCCAAAAATGGGGTTGCCCTCAGTCGAGAAAGTGGCTAACGAGAAGGCGTTGTTACCAAACATTCCATTCAAAGAAAATGGTGCCGAACCTACAGACATACTATGCGAAGGTGGTCCTTGACTCCCCGCTCCAAATAAACTATTGTGTGTAGGGTGCCTAGTGGATTGCTGATGCGAGCCACCGAGTGAAGGGGATGAAGGAGGGATATGACCTCCTCCATAAGGGAAAGCATTAAAAGGGGAAGAAGTGCCCCCCATGTGACCTTGTAGAGGAGCGCTAGAGATCTCTGCCCCCAAACCTAAAGTCTGTAAAGTGGAATAAGAAAGTACAGGACTTGTACCCGAACTAGGCATCCCGTATGAGAACGGAGGGCCTATCACACTTGGTGTGAAAGGGGTTGTGGCAGCCGCCAAAGACGAGATCGGACCACTGTGTGAAGTAGTTGTGATCAAGACCATGGTGGCTTAGACCGACGATAGTGGGTTAGGAGGTGAAATCTCTCCTGTTGTGACAATCGTGGTGGGAATTGAAGAATTCCTAGAAGAGGTAACAACATTTGTTTCCATTGTTGTGTGCAACACTATCTGGCACTTGTAAAATTGAATTGGTACGATGAAAGGTGCCAAGAAATCAGTGGTTGGGGTTTCAACCAGGCCAAGAGCGGTTTCTTCAATGTCCAAAACGGTTGATTCCTCCGGAGGTTGGTCGGGCACAATGGCTTGTAACCCAGTTGCTTCAAAAGACCCTTGTTGGTCTAGCTTTCGCCTTAATGGTGGCGGGGGTGGCTCCAGTGTAACCGACGGCAGACCAAGAAGCCTTCGTGACTAGCGAAGCTTAGGATCCTCCACTGTGTGAGAAGATCCAAGACACTCTAAGGTAGTATAAACGTTCAAAAGTAACACACACTAAAAAAGAATCGCTAGAAGATAAGATAGGAAAGCACTAATTTAATTGGAAGAAAAGTTACAACAACCAACACTAGAGCAACTTATCGGTGCAAGTGCAACTCGAACATGGAAGCACCCTCCAGGTATAATCTGCAAAGAGTGGCCTGATGTCTTTCCTAGGTATCGCGGTATACCCCCGCAATCACCTGTGTATGTCCTTAGAAAAGATTGGCAACTAGGTTGCCAGCGCACGAACAGTCACCAGGCGGGTACAGTCGAAAGTCGGGTAGACCACAATGAGCAGGGTATTGAGCCTGAAACCTGTCAAGGGTATCGAGAGAAAATGGTCTGGAAGACAATTGAGGACCTCGAACGGATTTGAGACCCATGAAGCCCCGTGGAAAATGCAAACGATGGAATCCCAAAACAAGCCCTCTATATGTGTTCTCCACTACAATTGGTCCAACTTTGGAGAGGTTATCTATGCTACCTTTCCGCACATGACCTCATGTTTATCCCTTGTGTTAGAGGGGGGTCTCGGATAAATTTCATGACACTGGAATTAGACACTCCCTAACTTAGACTCCAATGTTTGATTTTAAAGGGCCTTGAAGAGTTTCCTCTCCAACCTAATCCAAGGCCCTAATCCTGAACTAGTTGGTGAACCCTACAAACATAAAAGTCTAGTAGATTTTAAATTCAGCGTTAATTTTATGGCTTTGTCTTACGTCAAGGGGTATGAAGGTGAAATTGATGATGTGTAAAAGACGAAAGAAAAAAATGAATAAAAAAGATGGAAACAAAACTTTTACTTAATGCAAAATTTCAACAACTTTTCAAAAGAAATATTTTTAACTTTCTAAGATTTTGGACAACAAACTCAAAATAAATTTCACTTGACTATAAGCTACTTATGATCTAAGTAAACTGCAAAAAACTTATGAAATAAATGACTTTTCCTTGGCTAATAATGCAGAAACACACTCTTCAACCAAATAAGAAAATGAAAAGAGATTTGTTTTTATTTAAATGCTTGATAAAGAAAAAAGGAAAAATACCAACAAGCAAAAACCAAGAAAAAAATTTTTGTCCTAATCATAGATCGCAAAGAATCAGGTCAAAAATCACACACTAGTAATTTTAAAAAAAAATGACTCACAATTGTCTAAAAACCTTAAAAATTCTTTTATTTTTATGATTTTTTTTTTTTTAAATGAGAAAAAGCAAGCTAAGGGTAAGATTAATCATAAGCTATTGACTGCTCAGGCAGAGATTCAAACACCTGAGAGGAATAATTCTTATCAAGGGAAAGGATGACTGTCTTACCCTCAACAAAAAGTATCATGTACAAGCACGCGACTGTTAATCTAATAACATGCGTGCTGGATAGATACAGAGGGCATGTACATGTGGGCTGACCTTGTACAGACCGCGTGTATATCCAAAATCTGATAAAAAATGAAAACAAACAGACCAAACTAGGAAAAGACCACTCATATTGATAACCATGATCCATTGAAGGCTTGGACACTCTTTTTAACAAAAAAAAAAATACTGTAAGGAAAAATGATAAAGCAAAAACAATCTGAGATAGGACTGCAAACAACCAAGACTCAGACATAATTCTAGAAAACCCCCTGAGAATGTGTGATTCTGACAGGGAAGAGGCTGACTACCTCTGAAGTTCTCTGAACTCTACACACTACTGCTACTTCTTCAGCTAGCGTTCACACGTGGGTTGTAAGAGAGTAGGGTGCAGGTACATGCATGCAGACCTTATGGAGGCCACGTGTACCTCTGTGGGTCCTGACAAACATAGTCAAGCAAATCAAAGAAATTTGGTATGGAAAACCAGACTCTCTACTTGCTCAGACCTTACAGAAACTAAAAGAAAAAACATGCAAGAAAAAATAGTCTTTAAAAATACCCAAAAACTAAATAAAATTCTAGGAACTCTAGAGAGTCTCTCCAGTACAGTCACCAATTCTGTTGTGAGGGAAATCTCCCTACAGACTAGCAAATAGAGTTCAGACTTTGCATGCAGATATGACCGAAGAGAAACTACTTTCTACCTTCATCCCTAGATTTAAATCCCCTTTTCTTAGTAAATGCATGGAAATATCAACCTACCTCGTTCCTGGCATTTGATGTCAATCCTCTGTTGTACTTGATTACTTGTTCACAATACTCCTTCCAAAGACGACCTGCATATAAGACACGCAACAACTACGCATGCATCCTACTTATATACTAACAGGTTAGAAATACAAACATATACTAATCAAACTATAAAAAGTTCATGAATTGGGATGGGAAAATCATTTTCTTTATTACTTTGAATGAGTCAACTTACAAAAGTTGAGACTGACCACTGCTCCGTGAACCTGATCTTGGGATCCTCTTCGACTATCCTCCAACTGCTTTGCTTTGTTTTTCCTTTGGCACAAGGAAAGGCTAAAGGGTTGGGGCAGTGGGAATACGCAAATGGGTAGAGTTTCTTTGCTATATTTTTTCTCCTCCAAATGGGGCCCCTACCCTTTCTTTTATAGGCTAGAAGGAGCTAGGTATTTGGACGAATCCTCGGCCATGCATGGCTAGGAGTTTCAGTTAACTCACCCATAGATTTTGTGTTCATTCAACAACTTTCCTTTTTTTGTGCTTTTATCGATCCACATGGGATGTTTTGGGTCAGCCAGCATGTACACACATGCAGTAATGGAGTAGGGCACATGGGCCTTTATAAAAGAGTATTTTCAAAGAATTGTTCAAAAGTGATTTGGTAAAGAAGGGATATGAGATGGCCTGATGCCAGGTAAGCATGTATGGTGCAATTTAGGGTTATAAAAACTATATATAGTCCCCTTTTCCAAACTTCCACACTGAGTTACAGGAGCTCAGAGTCTTTGTTTTCCAATCCATCTTCAGCCACGGGATCAAGATCCCACCACCTACACAATCACATTCCCCAGGTCACCATCTGTGTTGGATCATGTTGTCATTGATGCCAATGGTTTGATTTATTGATGTCAAGTGATTGATTGATTGATTGATGTCAATTTATTGTTTTATTGATGCCAAAGGATGATTGAATGATGTCAAATGTCAAAGGTTTGATGTTAGTATATTGATGAAGATGGATCAATGAGTTGTCATTGATACATGATGCATAGTTGATGTATATGATGCAGTGGTGGATTGATGTATAAATGAATCATTATTGTATTATCATGATTGATAAGGTGCACAAATGGATGAACTCCAAAGTGGTTCCCTTATGGTGAAATACCTCACAGGAAGACACTTTTTGGATTGAGTTATCCTAGAAAAATGGTTGGAGGACCCATGATTGTATGTGGAATAATGAGATGAATATCAATGAATTTGTTGGTGAAACTATCCTAGATGTATATTTCTTGTCATACCATATTCGTTGGTATGTGGAATGTCACATAACTTCTCACGGTATGAGAGTTATGACCTTACGAAGTTGGAGGACCCTCACATGTTGGCTTAACGCCCACAAGGTCAAAGAAGACAAAATGCTTGAAAAGAAGAAATCATTATTTAAATGATAAAGCAAAGTGACAAAGTCAAGATGAATTATTTAAATAATAAAGAGAAGTGAAAAAATCAAGAAAGATTATTTAAATGATAAAGTAAGGTGACAAAATCAAGAAGGAATATTTAAATGATAAAGTATTGGAAAACTTTCTATTTATGGAAAGTGGTTAACCCTAAAATAAGGAAAATAGGTTAAGTAACCTAGAAATGGGTTAAGTGACCTAAAGGATGAAAGTATAAATAAGATAGCAATGGTCTCTTGAAAAACATCCTTTTTGTGAATCAATGGAGAGCTTCTTGTGAGATTATGTTTTGGAGTATTGATGGAGAGCTTCTTGTGAGAGCATCTTTGGTGTGGATCTCTTGAGAATGATTGAAGATCTATTGTGAGAAAGATATCACGAGGAGGATCTCATGGACGCATCAAAGTTTTGACAATATCAGATATCTTGACTGCAAAAGTCTCGGAGCTTCAGAAACACTAGCTTCTGAGGTGTTCGCGGGTTGTAATGGGATGGAGCGCGTACATACGTGGGCTATATGAGGACAGGTCACGTATAGTGGATAAAATCATGAAGATTTGTGTTTGAGATGATGAATGGTTGCTGAATACTGAAGCAGGTTATAGATCTACATTTTATGAGCTCAGATCTGTCACTAAGACACTGGTATGGTTACATTATTGTCTTGATGGATAGTATTGCTTGTTTTTTTGTGAATGCTTAGGGAATTCTTGGTATGTCTACTGTGATGTGGTTTATGTTGGTTTGTGGAGTGAGGAGTACTCTTTTGATTTAGTTGTGATATGATTTTTGTGGTATACTAGTTTCTTATACATGATTGAGTAGCATTTATATTGTTTGGTTGTGAAGCATGAGTAAGCTATTGGAGAGCTTGGATGTGTTGTGACTAGTTGGTGGTCAATTTGGACAGTGAGAGACATAAGATAATGATAAATTGGTTGCAAAGGATCTGAGTTAATCTTGAAGGATGAACCCTAATAGCTTAGAAGGTATACATAGGCTGTTGTATACACTGTCCATGTACATACGCGAGCTATAGTGAGCCAGGTCATGTACACATGCGGGTTGCACTACAGACAGGTCGCGTACCTGTTGCAAATTGATATATGTTGAGGATTGTTGCCTCATCTCAGTTGGTGTTGAGTATGTAAGATGAGTCTTGCATTATGGATCTGGTTCTCTTGTGGAGTTGTACTCTATTTAGTTGTTGCTAAAAAACCCCAAGGATTGTAGTCTATAATAAAATGAAAATTGTACATACATCTTGTGTTCTTTGTGTTCCTTGTGGTAATGAATTTTTGATGATATATTTCTGATATATGTTGTTGATATGTGTTCACATCTAACTAGTTATAAATGACAACAATGAGTAATGAGTAAAATGTTGAATGCTAACTAATGAGTTTTGTGAAAGAGGGAAGTTTTTGGAAAAAGAACCCCACACTCATTCACCCCCCCTCTAAGTGTTGTAGGTGTGTTCAACAATTGGTATCAGAGCAGACCTTCACTACAATACTTAACCAACTTAAAGGATATCCATAGACACACAAATGGATGATGAATTTCCAATCCTTGATGAAGAAAACTATTCTACTTGGAGAATAGAGATGAGAGTACATTTGAAGGAAATGGGAGAAGCTATTTGGAAGGTAGCCATTGGTGGATCGGTTCCCCTGAAGAACAAGTCAAAGTTTGCAACTCAAAGGGAAGGAAATAAGAATGATGCATTGGCTCTCAAGACCATTCTTAGTGGACTCTCAAGCCCTATCAAAGAAAGAATGGGAAAATGTACTTTTGCCAAGGATCTATGGCTAAATCTAGAGGAGACATATCAAAGAAAGAAGGAGAAGGAAGATATTGAAGATCACTCCATCAAGATCATTAAAGGTAAAGAATCTCCAAAAACCCTTGATTGTATTATTTCTAAATGTGATCTTGAAAACATTTCAAGTGAAGATAAATAATCAAGTGATGATAACACAAAGGAAGATCTTGAAGACATTTCAAATGAAGGAAAATAGTTATGTGTTGATGTTGGAAAAAATGAAGATCGTGAAGATATTTCAAATCAAGGTGAGGAACCCTCAAAAACCCTTGATTGCAATGATGATGATGAATTTTTCTCTACAAGTGAAGAAGAAGATCTAGAAACAGTTTGTGTAAAGTTTGATGGTAATTATCCCATGAAAATAATAGAATAAAATCTATTAAAACTTCAAAAGGAAGTTGAAGAGGGTTTATATAGATATATAAGTGATCATTATTATATAGACTATAACTATCTTTCAGATAACACTGGGAAGTTTCTTAGGAGGAGTCTAAGGTACATCTTGAAATTAAAGGAAATGCTCAAGGAACAAGAAGAGAGCAATAAGACTCAATTAGAAGCAAAGGAAAGAAGAAGAGAACACAACACTAAAAAATGGAAACAAAGATATAAATGTAGATGATGAGATCAGCAAAAGTTTTGAAACCATTTTCCATCTCGAGACCCAAATTGAATAAGCCAAAAGAATAGAGGAACTATTGAAGAATCAAATAAATGAAACGAAAGAATCATGTTGTAAGTTAGAATATGAAATTGTTGACCTTAGAAAGAAGGTAGAAAAGTCAAACAAATTCTTGAATATCTCACGAATCTTGGATGAGATCTTGGAAATTCAAAGATCACCATGTGATAAATCAGGACTTGGATACAAAGAAGAAGCTACACATATTGAAGCAAGCACCTCAAATAAGAATGGGGTAAGTCCATCAAAGAAGGAAGACAATGTTGTAAAACAACCATCTACACAAGGCAAAGAAAATTTCAAAAGAACAAAGCAAGGAAGACATCAAGAAGCTATTCTTGGGACACCAAAGGAAAGGTATGAAAGTATTTTTCATGGGCATTGTTATTGATGTAATGGATATGGTCACAAATCTTTTGAATGTAGATCTTATGAAAGGATATATAATGAAATATTTTATAATACCATGAGATGTTGGAGATGTGATCAAGTAGGACACATTGTTGTTCACTCTAACACCATTATATGCTACAACTATAGTGGGTTTGGCCACAAATCCGAGGAGTGATGGAACACAAGAATAAATTCCATGATGATGACTTCACATAGCATGGCTAGAAGAAAGAATGAAGTAAGTAAGGGAGACATATTTTAGAAGATGGATTCTCAGAGCTCAAGTTATGAGGAGCAGGAACATCTACAAAAGTGGGTGAAGAAGACAGAGAAGCCAGAAAAAAATGAAAGACTGAAGGGAATTTCAAAAGTGTCATCTACTAAGGCATACGCGGGTGACAGTAGTATCAATCGTGTACATACACAGGTTGAACTTGAATAGGTCACATACATACGCGAACTGTCTATGAAACAAGTCGTGTATATGTGAAAAAGCCTTGGGAAAAAGGAAATGCACATGGATTACATCTTGATGTGATGGTATAACACTCTGTTGCAGGGTCTGACATTGTTTGTTGCAGGTTCTGACACTGTTTTACTGCAGGTTTAAATTTTCATCTATTAGATTATGTAAAATAAAATCTTGGGTGCATGGCACTAACCCATGAGTTTGGATTGATGCATTTTCTGTTGAAGAACAATGCTAGTTATGACAGTCAAGTTCTAACACCTTGGTTATGTGTTATATCTTGATGATGTATTGGAAGCTTACTTATTGGAAATATTGATGCATGCTGCATACGGATGGGCTACACATTGGGACATGTGGTTGAAAAATTGATCATGTTGATGTACATCATTGATGATCTATAGTTACTACATGATAGTACACCATTGGTATTACTTGATTAGTACAAAAATTGGTATTTGTTTGATACATGGTTGTGGCACTTGGTTCATGATGGAGACATATCATGAGTGATATGATACATTGTTTGGCATGTTGGTAGATGCACATGGTTGGCATATTGGTGGATGCACATGGTTGGCATATGGGTAGATGAACATGTTGGCATATTGATAGAGTCATATGATTGATACATTCCATGGATGATATATTTTGGCACATTGCATGGTGTTGATGTACATAGGTGTTGTGCATGATGAGCACACTTTTTTGTACAGAATGTACTTGGTTGATATTTTTCTCATGATTCTTTATTTCATTGTTGACATATCTTTTGTTTCATGATGTATGGTATGGAACAAGTTTGATGCATGAACAGGTCCAAGGATCATCATATGGTATCATATTTTTCATCTTGTAGAGAAGATAGGGAGAGACATACCCATAGGGGGAGTTATTCTTCTTCCCGTGATTTTAGGAGGAGATATTTATCGGATGCATACCTAGAAAAGAGCCTTATATTTGAAGAAAGATCACTGAAGCATAATTCCAGGGGGAGAAATGGTCACAGGGGGAGTATGTTCGATGTATCACATTAGAGTGACATCCCTTGTTCAGAAGGGGAGAGATTATTCCAAGGAATATCAAAGGAATTCAGACAGGGGGAGCAGCCCTAAGAAAATTTCAAGTAGGGGGAGCAGTCCCAAGAGGAGAATGGCCCTTTTCCATTGATGTCAAAGGGGGAGAGATAACCACATTGATGTGATTGATGATTATTGATTGGGAGAGATAGTCACATTGACTATTGTTGTATAGCATGCCTTATCTACATGTTGACATCAATAATTGGTAATTGGTGTTGACATCAATGTTGGTATTTCCATCAATTCCAAAGGGGGAGATTGTTGGATCATGTTTTCATTGATGCCAATGGTTTGATTGATTGATTTCAAGTGATTGATTGATTGATTGATTTCAAGTGATTGTTTGATTGATTCCAAAGGATGATTGAATGATTTCAAAGGTCAAAGGTTTGATCTTAGTATATTGATGAAGATGGATCAATGAGTTGTCATTGATACATGATGCATAGTTGATGTATATGATGTAGTGGTGGATTGATGTATAAATGACTCATTATTGTATTATCACGATTGATAAGGTGCACAAATGGATGAACTCCAAAGTTTTCCCCTTATGGTGAAAGCCCTCATGGGAAGATGCTTTGCAGATTGAGTTATCCTAGAAGAATGGTTGGAGGGCCCATGCTTGTATGTGGAATAATGAGATGAATATCAATGAAGTTGTTGGTGAAACTATCCTATATGGATAGTGAATTTCATACCATTTTTGGTGGTATGTGTATTGTCACATAACTCCTCATGGTTTGAGAGTTATGGCCTTACAAAGTTGGAGGACCCTCACATGTTGGCTTAACACCCACAAGGTCAAAGAAGTCAAAATGCTTGAAAAGAAGAAATAATTATTTAAATGATAAAGTAAAGTGACAAAGTCATGATGGATTATTTAAATAATAAACAGAAGTAACAAAATCAAGAAAGATTATTTAAATGATAAAGTAAGGTGACAAAATCAAGAAGGAATATTTAAATGATAAAGTATTTGAGAACTTTCTATTTATGGAAAGTGGTTAACCCTAAAATAAGGAAAATAGGTTAAGTAACCTAGAAATGGGTTAAGTGACCTAGAAATGGGTTAAGTGACCTAAAGGATGAAATTATAAATAAGATAGCAATGGTCTCTTGAAAAACATCCTTTTTGTGGATCAATGGAAAGCTTCTTGTGAGATTATCTTTTGGAGTATTGATGGAGAGCTTCTTGTGAGAGCATATTTTGTGTGGATCTCTTGAGCATGATTGAAGATCTATTATAAGAAAGAGAGTGTGAGGAGGATCTCATGGACACATCAAAGTTTCATCAATGTCAGAGATCTTGACAACAAAAGTCTCGGAGCTTCAAAAACCCTAGCTTCTGAGGTGTACACGGGCTGTAATGGGCCATAGCATGTACATACGTGGGCTGTATGAGGATAGGGCATGTACAGTGGATAAAATAATGAATATTTTTGTTTGAGATGATGATTGGTTGTTGAATACTGAAGCAGGTTCCAGATATTCATTCTATGAGCTCAGATCTGTCACTGAGACACTAGTATGGTTGCATTATTGTCTTGATGGATAATATTGCTTGTTGTGTTGTGAATGCTTAGGGGATTCTTGGTATGGCTGTTGGGATGTGGTTTATGTTGGTTGATGGAGTGAGAAGTACTCTTGTGATTCATTTGTGATATGGTTGTTGTGGTATACTAGTTTCTTATAAATGATTGAGTAGCATTCATATTGTTTGGTTGTGGAGCATGAGTAAGCTATTAGAGAGATTGGATGTGTTGTGACTAGCTGGTGGTTAGTTTGGATAGTGAGAGATAGAAGAGAATGATAAATTGGTTGCAGAGGATCTGAGTTAGTCTTGAAGGATAAACCCTAATAGCTTAGAAGGTATACGCAGGTTGTTGTATACACTGGCTTCATACATATGCGGGTTGTAGTGAGCCAACACGTGTACACATGTGGGTTGCACTACTGATAGGCCGTGTACCTATTGCAGATTGATATTTGTTGAGGATTGTTGCCTCATCTCATTTGGTGCTGAGAATGTAAGATGAGTCTTGCATGATGGAGCTGGTGCTCTTGTAGAGTTGTACACTATTCAGTTGTTGCTGAAAAACCCTAAGGATTGTAGTCCGTAATAAAAATGAAATTGTACATACATCTTGTGTTCTTTGTGTTCCTTGTGGTGATGACTTGTTGATGATATATTGTTGATATATGTTGTTGATATGTGTTGACATCTAACTGGTTATAAATGACAACAATGAGTAATGAGTAAAATGTTGAATGCTAACTAATGAGTTTTGTGAAAGAGGGACATTTTGGGAAAAAGATTTCCACACTCATTCACCCTCCCTCTATATGTAGCTACGTCCAAACAAGATGTTATAATCAAGTGGGGAATTGATAAATTCAATGTCGATAAGGATGGTTTTTCCCCCGAGTTCAATGGGGACATTTTGAAAGATCCCTTTAGGAGAAGATGGTCGTCCATCATAATCTCTCAAATTGATGGCGGATGGTATTAGCTTAGGGGAGCCAATTTTATTACATAAAAGTTTGGACATGATGCCTGTGGATGCACCTTCATCAATGATACATCGATGAACCATAATGTTTCAAATATTGACTGGTATCTGGAAAGATACCAAAGCGGGGAGATGAGGTTCCCCACAATCTAGATCAAATGTGATGAGTCTAGTATCAGCTGGGTCGACTACCCCCAAGGAAAAAAGTAAGGATTTTAGTTAGGTTGGACAGGTTTGGAGGACCTCCAATACTGACATGGCTAGACAAGATTGTGCCAAGTCATCGACCAAAATGTAATTCTGTGCCACCCTATCCTGAGGGTTGACATTCCGTCATTATAGGATGCGAGGGATACAAATGGCGGGTTCATTGTTAGGGCAGGGAATCATCAAAGGTGGCCTGGATGTAGCTGGAGCTGCTTCCGAAGTGGTGGGAGTAGATTCAGGGGGTGCACTGTATTGATGACTGCGTGTTTTCATAATAATTTATTCTTCACTAGTTAGGAGGATATTGCGATCTGTCGGGTTTCCAGGGTTTTGATATTGTCCCATCTATGGTGGGGCAGGATGCATCTCCTATTGGGTATTCATCACACCTTGGTGTGGAATAGGGTTTTTCAACACATCTGGGGGTGGCTGTTGAAAATACTATTGTGGGGCCTGCTGAGGGGCAGTCGACGCTAGAGGACGTGGCACATTCATGGAATATCTCATCCATTTTAAGTCAACAATTTGGGGGAAATGGTGAGTATAATGACCATGCTCACCGCAAAGATCACAAGGGAATTTAGTCCGGAGGTTTTTGTTGTTGTTCCTCCCTTGGCGTTTGTTGTTATTGTCCCCTTGAGGATTTTGGTTACCCTGGTTTTCATTGCCCCCAACATGTTGGTTTTGTTGGGAGTTATTTCTACCTGGTCTTGGGTTATTATTGTTTCAGTTGTTTCCTTTATTATTAGAATTATTCAGATCATGGGCCATATTTTCCGTATTCAGTTTTTCAAAATTTTGAAATTGTTGAATGGGAGAGGGCTGAACAAAGTTAACCCCAGCGTGTGGTTGTCCTTATGGAGGAGCAATTGGCTGTGGAGGACCAGGAAATGAAAAATATAGATTATTTTGTGGCAATGATCTGTAGGGTGTATAGGAAGGCATATCACTTTCACTAGTGCCCAGGTTATAAGCTGAGGTAGAGGGGGTACCTGAACTTGGTTAAGAGGTCAGGCGCATCATGGGTGTCGTCAAGGGTCCACTCATGTGTGGAGGGAGGACACCAGGGTATGGTTGTTGATAAGGGGGGAAGGGTAATAAGGGGGTCCCCCATACATCGATGGATATTGGGGTGTCCCGTACATAGGTGGTGGTTGGACGTACAGATTGTGGTGTGTTGTGGTACCAATCAATCCATCCGCTACGTGAAACATCCCAGGTTTGTCCTGGATGAATGGTACAGGTCTCGGGGCGCTAGGTAGTACTGTGTATAAGTAACCTGACTGATCATAAATGAGGTTTTATTGTTGAGCCTTGATAATGGCTTCCTCTTCAATTTGGGGGAATGTGGAGACCACATCTTTGGCAAGGATAGAGACAAGTGATTTGAGAAACCAATTGAGGCATTTTTCTTTGGTGGTTTCCGCTTTGCATAAACTATGTCACCGATGCCATTCGTGAATGTGGTCGACGATATGGGTGGATGAGGTTTCTTTACACTCAGAGAGTAGTTATATACCATTGTCATGACGAACAGGTAGTTGAAATAAGGTCAAAATTTTTTTGTCTAGGGATTAAAAAGTCACATGGGATGTTGAATTTTCATCCACACTGTTACACATCAAAATTGCTCAGCTGGATAAGTGTCGCATGTCCCTCTCAATCATCGTAAGTGTTGCATATTCCCTACAACTTTCGCAATTGTTGCAAATTGGTCACTAGTGTCGCAAATGATGTTCAGACATAATGTCATGTCAACGAAACTAAGGAGGCACTTATAACATCTCATATGACTGATTTGAAGGAGGAGAACTGGTTTACTGAAGTCAAATAACTCTTGACACCTGAAAGGAACCCTGAAACAAAGGTTTTGAGGGGGAGCGCTTCCCTACTTCAGCCCCAGAAGCGCTGGTGCTCCCCTACAAGGCTTCAAGGAGCGTTATAGCGCTCCCCAATCCCCTTTGAAGGAGCGTTGCTCATCTTGAGAGCGCTAGAGCTTCCCTAAAGCTTACCAAGGAGTGCTACAGTGCTCTGATGCCCCTTCTAAGGGAGCACTGCCTAATCTGAGGCAGTAGTTGGCCCGTTGAGGAGAATAAGGGGAGGATCTTTCGAGATTAGGAGGCAGTTGTGCTCGAATTCTAGGTTTCATCAAGAGATCCCTGATCTAAGGAGAAGGTTCCCAACTTGTTTTAAATATAACTCAAGAGGTTAAGCTCCTCTTAACCTATATAAACGGGCTCTATGATGGTGGAAAGGGGGGAAGAATTGAAGTTATGAAACTTATGATCTTGGAGGAAACTTATAGCCAGCCAAAGGAGAGTGATCAGTGAAGCTGTTGTTATCCAGGTTGTGGAGCTTTCAGGAAAGGGTTAGACGAAGGGGACTTGACAAAGCTGTCGCATTCGCATCTACGATTGTAAGTACTGCTGTCGTTTTTCTCATCAATATGACATGCTTGGCCTATTTCTTTCTAGTTTGTGTCTAATGTCACATGAAATTATCATTAATTGATAGATCTATTTTCAAGTTAATATCAATAGAGTAGGAAGCATTTGTATCTTGTCTTGTCCACAGAACTCAGCGAGGAGCAAAGGATTGGAGCGCAACTCAGAGCGTGCAGGGACAAACATCGATAAAAAGGTACTTCCATCATCCTTCCTTCTCATGTGTTAGTTTAGATAGATTTGAAAGGAAGTCAGTGTCCATGTTAAGCATTTTCTGTCTAGAGTTAAGGTCAAGCTCTAGAGGTGATCTACCTGTCCGTAGGGAGATTTTCCTACAACAGAAACTGGCGACTCCGCTGGGGAGATAGCCTCAAATCGAAACCTCTTGTTTTGATTTTCTCCTCATTGACCTTGTTCTATCCCTTGATTGTTTCAGACCTGGTTCACTCCTCTTTTGTTTGGTTTCATGAGATGATTGGCTCCTTACCTCATTACACTCAGCATAATTGTCGAATTTGAATTTCAATTTTTGGAATTTCTTGACATTTTTTGGAGTTTTAGACCCTGGCGCCTCTGTCCTAGTGTTAGCAGAGCGCCAGTACTCCCCCATACCTTTACACAGAATGCTATAACACTCCTTGCCTTTGGCATCAGAGCGCTAGCCTCTTTTTGGCCTAGAAACCCTCCAAAACTGCCTTTTTTCAGGGTTTGCCTCTGTGTCTCTTTTGTTGAGTGATCTAGTGAGTCAATGTTTCTTCCCATTTAGCCTTGACATTGGTCTTTTTGAAGAAGAAACATCTCATTAGTTGGATCTTGTAGCCTTCTTCACCATTTTCATTGAGTTTTTCCCTATTGAGTGAAATTCGAAACCCATGCATTGTTTTTCTCTTCTCATTAGTTGAGTAAAAAACCCTGGTGAAGGTCATCAAAGGCCTACAGACCTCTTTGTCTTGATTTCGATCAAGGTCATTGTTCTTCAACTTTTGCTTTTGTGTGTGAAGTTTGTTTTTCTCTTTAATTGTTTCTTTTCTTTCTCTTTTTCGTTTTGATTGCTACGAAAGGGTGTATTGTTTTTGTGACTTTTGCTTGTGCTAGATTGGTTTTCATTCATACCAAGAAGATAATTAGATAGACAAGAATTGTGTCATATTGATCATCATCCATACGCAAACAATAAAAGATATCTTTATGATTGATTGCTCATATTGGAAGGCATTTAAAATTTTTGCATTACATCAGGATTTGATTGAGAAAAGAATTGTTTGAGGGCATTCTGTATTTGTGCTTGTTAGTGAAAAGAACTTTCTCTCTCCCTTAGATAGATGTTCATCGAAGGAAATGACTGCTTATCATATTTGATGCACTCTTTGGGTCTGAGTCATAATTCCATTTGTTTCACTTCCATGCACCCCTTTGCGTAAAGAACAGCCATAAAAATCAACGCTAATTAAAAGTTATCTAGAATTTTTTCTTTTCTAGGATCCTCCACCAACAGTAGACTAGCCTTAGTAATTTGGATTAGGGGTGTGAGCATAACTCTCCAAAGTTTCTAAAACAAACAGTAGCATCCTGAGTTAGGGAGAGTCAAATCCAGTTATCATATAAGTATGCCTGGGATCCCCCTCTCACACAGGGGTTATGCACGAGGTCGCATTCGGGTAAGCTACGGGGACTAACCCTCCGTGGTTTAACTGATTGTGGTGGTCAGATAGTATTATGGGGATCACTTCGAGGTAAATCCAAAATTGTTGCGTGGAAGCCTCTTAGTTGGTTTCGGGCTTAATACCCTGCCTGTACGTTCAGATCGAATAATCGATTGTTCCCGCCCAGAGGCTGACTGCGAATTGGTAACCTTAGTGGCCATAATCTTTAGGGTCTTACACAAGGTGACAGTGATGGGAAGTCTCACTATACCTGGAACAGACATTGGTCAAACTCACTCGGGCTCCTTGGAGGTTAAATCCACAATTACTGCATGGAAGCTTGCACCAAGGCTTAAGTCTATTAAGCAGGTCACCATTGTAACTGTTCCACCCTATCCCTGCCCCTTCTGGACTTGATCACGCGATGTTGGATTTCATCACCAACTAGTACGGTCATCAAAAGAAGGTCCTGTTTGCTTGGTTGTGATTCTTAGATTTTTTAGTGTGTGTTGTTTCTTTTCATTAGTTGGCCATAGATTTCTGTCGCCGACTCTTCTCCGCCAACATAGACCCTCCACGCCGCTCGTGGAGGCTACAGGGACTTCCTCCAGAGAATATGGAAGGAAACACCCCTTTACCCCCTCATTCTACGGAGGAATATCCTCAATAGAGAGAGGTTCATAATGATACAACTTCCCAGGAAGAAGCTCCCATTCCTCTGGAGAATTTCCGAATTGTCTCAGAATCTCCGGAAGCTTATCGCATTCTGGAGGGATACGAACGATAGATCCTCCACCTGAATTCCGCTGGAGAATTTTTGGTCATCCATCCTTCTGACATTCCGGCTGGGTCTTCTCAGAACCATTTAGCCAGTGACCCCTTTTGGACTGCAGACGTTGTTCAGAGTCCACCGCGCTTGGTGCGAGATCTTTATGGAATAGGAGAAGGTGTCGATGCACCCTTTTCCTATACTGTACCCCCAAATCATTTCACCAGTACTACCACTTTTACAGCCACACCAACCGTTGGTCCGAACATACCATCTATTAGCCCAAGGTCTACTATTCCCCTCCAGACAGCCCATTCGACAATGGCCCCGCACATTCCGACTATCCCTGCCGGTAATGCGGTAGTTATTCAAGCCCCAATTGGCACACCTTCCACACCAAGACCTACACTCCCTTTTGGATTTATGGCATTGAATGCTTCCGCTACCACCACTGCCCAAACCACTACCCAAATTGTACCGGGAAGTTCCATACCTATCCAACAACCCAGAGGGACTGGTCTTGGTGGTCCTAACCCGATTGGTAGCACCGGTCTGTCATTGACATCTGGCTTTCATATCCTGGGAACTCTACCTCAAACTGGGGTGCATCCTCCCTCCAGAGGAAAAATTCCATTCGGAGGGAACCATAACACTGGGGGGCATCCTCCCATCGAAGGACAAATTCCATTCGGGGGGCACCCTCATGCAGGGGGGCAGCCTCAATCCGGAGTACACCATCAACCACAAGGACAAAATGTGTCCGCCGCACCCAACCCGTGGAGCGTCCCTTTTCAAAGAAATCTGCATGCCTCCATGGGACAAAATATTCAGACTCCGCAACAAACCCCTTATGGACAAATGCCAAACCCACCCTATAATCCACAAAACCCATCCGGTTATCCTCCGCTCACCAACACTTCTCAAAACATCTCGAATCCTATGTACCTTGGTCAAAACCAACCTCACATGAGAGGGCCCACAAGTTATAATTATCCACATAACCCAGTATTGGGCCCCACTGGTGTCCCTTTGCCACACCAGCATTACCCACAGGTTAACCGACAACTACCTTTTCTAGCCACCCTGGACCTCCCAGACTTGTCTCAGTTAATGAATGATCCCATTTATCATTCTTCGGTTTGGCCAGCCATTCCAGCTAAACTTCCTTCTGATATCCCAAAATTCGACGGAAAGCCTGGAGAAGACCCAAACAACCACGTGATGACATTCCATTTGTGGTGTTCATCCAACTCCCTCATGGATGATTCAATTCATTTGCGTCTTTTCCAATGAATGCTCACGGGTTCCGCAATGAAATGGTATATTGAATTACCATGCGCATCCTTTCACAATTTCAACTCCCTTGCCATGTCCTTCCTCACACATTTCCAACTACCCATTCGGTATGAGACGGGTACTAAACTATTAACCTCTCTTCGTCAGACAACTTCCATACATATCTCCGAACATATCCATGAATGGAGACGTCGATGAAGGCTAATCAAAGCGGTCATTCTCGACCAATTGTTAGCAGAATGGTTCACGAAATCACTATTGCCCCAGATTGCTTGTGATGTTGCCATGGGTGGCGTAGTCACCGAGGAAGAAGCCATCGCTCGGGCTCAGTACTTAGACTTATTCTATTCACAATCCGGTACTCTATATGAGTTGATACCGAACACTACCTGTGCCACTAATGACCCATCCAAACCATCGAATGCTTCGCATGCGGATGGAGTTATTGGCTCCGTCAAAACTCAATCTACTATCCAGTCTACTGGAACAATACAGCGGCCCGCTTCCATGGCTTCCCCCAGTTCGATTGCACCCTCTTCTACCCCCCCTCAAACTCAGGTCTCTGATGTGAATGCGGTCTAGTCAACCCCTTCACAACAGCTTGGGGGAAAGAAGAAAGTGAGAAAAAAACCAAAGAAGAACAACAACAACGAGCAACCCAAGACCCAACTGCAAACCCCTACTGCCAGAAAACAACCACAACGAAAACCGAAATTCCCATGTCTCATTTTTGGTGATGATCACTACACTCGAGACTACCCACATCGCGATGAAGTGGCCAAACTTTTCAAGGGAAATTCACAACCCGCTGTGCTCACTCAGCCTTTTCCGCAGCAACAATCTTTGGTTGCACAAACCCCCACACCGGGGGGCAGTTCCAACGAACCCCATGATGAGGCCTCGACAAGTGCCCACATTTACATGTTTAACGGAGTTAATCTAACAAATCGCTCCACGACATATGACACGCCAGTTAAACCTAATAAGCCGAAGATCGCTAACGGTTTTGCATCAGACCCGTTACCATCCTCCGCCAATCCTCCATCTGTTAGCCCTCCATCCGGGCCACTCCAGATTGAGAAACCGTCTTTTGACTCTATCCTACGCCCTCCTAAGAGCACAATCTGGAAATCTACATTCAATCCTAATTCATGGGCTGCCCAAAACGACAATATCGTAGAAGATTTGGCCCAAGCCCCGTGTGCCATGTCCGCCTTGGAAGTTCTACAACACTGTCCCAGCCAACGTAGAACACTCTTAGCCACTATTGGCGCTTTCGACCCTAAGTCATCAAACTACCTCATGTTTAATATGGATGATCATAAACTGCGACTCTCCCACCAGCTAGCGTTCCAAATCGATGTGGTTGTTCACAATCAACAAATCCACTGGACTATCCTCGATGAGATATCCTCCACCTGTGTCATGTCCCTAGCTTGTTGGAAAGGCTTGAAATCACCTTCCCTTAACAAATCCACTACCATGTTACGCGCCTTTGATGGATGAGGTTTTCATCCTCACGGATTATTGCAATCCTTAGCCGTTCAGTTGGGCAGCAAAACTGTTACTGTTGATGTCGAGGTGGTCGATGCCCCCCTCGATTACAACCTACTACTCAGAAGAAGTTGGTTCTATGCGATGATCGTCGTCACTTCATCGGTGTTTCGATGTGTACAATTTCCCCATCAAGGCAAAATTGTTACCATCGATCAGCTTGATTTCTGCACACCCGACGCTCACATCCCTGCTACCAACAACATTCCTTTTCTGGGAGACCACCCAGTTATGTATGAAAGCGTTGGTGTTGGCTTATTGAAATATTCTAGCCTCATGGGTACCTTCCCTACACCACTTCCACCTACTGCACATCATATTTTTGTCGTCAATATGATCTCGACTTTGCCTTATCAATCCTTGGAATCATCTGACCCCTGGATTGTGCCTAGTCCTTTGGAATTCTATGTGCTCGGTGACACAATGCCACTGAGCCCAGCCGAAGCCGCATACATAGCTATTCAATCTGCCTCTCCCTCGTCAAACAATTCACATTCATTGGCACCCGATACTTATTCGGTGCCCTCTTGGTTAGATTCCCTATCATCTGTCGTCGATTACATTTCCCATATTTTTTCTTTGGACGAATCTATCATGGAAATGCTTGGCATTGACAATTTTCCATGGGATGAAAACCACCATCGATCCTCTTTTTTCCCACCTCTGGAAAAAATCCAAGACATACGATCTGTCTCCCCCCCCCCGATGTTACGAAAGCTCCACAATCTCCTATCCTCACGA
>ML781549.1:186466-201908 GCA_009831015.1 Picea engelmannii | reverse complement strand
AGAGGATAAGAGAAAATTAAGATTCTAAAAAGAAATCATAACCCTAATTTAAATGTAACACACCCACTACGGAAATTAATAAATTTCGGCTTTTTCCTTCTTTTCACCAAGGAACGGAATCCTCGAATTCCTATGGGGCCTGATGCAGACCCTACCATCCCTTATCCTTACCCATGTGATCGTTGGCTATGACCACTGGCCTTACCAGAGAGGTACTCCCGGCTTTCGCGATTCAGGAAAACGTGAAGCATGTATTCCCCTGTTCATTTCGGGGTTTCATCCATCGAAATTTCGTGTCTAGCGAACACGAGAAAAACTGACCTGTGGAGATCCCGAATACCGAAATGCCAAAACACCAAAACCATGTGTGCTAATCCATTTCGGGATTTCGCCTATCGGGATTTATTGATATTCGAGGACAGGAGGGTTTCGCACCTGGGTCTCCCAGGAGCTGAAACTCTGAAACATCATAACCTGTCCACGCTCTATCATTTTGGGATGTCGCAAGTCGGGATTTCAGGCTACGTGAAGACAAGAGGTCTCTCATCTGGGTTTCCTGGGTGCCGAGACACCGAAACATCCAAACTCTAGACACCTTATGCGATTTCGAGGTTTCGCAAGTCGGGATTTCGGGACTGGTGAGTACAAGAGACTTGCCTCTAGATATCTCAGGTGCCGAAACACCGAAACATTAAATTCTAGTCATGCTATACTCATTTTAGGGTTTCATACTTCGAGATTTTGCGATAAGCGCAGACAGGAGGTCTCGCATCTAGGATATTCAGGAGCCGAAATTATGAAGCTCATTATATACATATGCTAAGCTCATTTCGGGGTTTCGCAAGTCGAGATTTTGCGATGTGTGATGACAAGAGGATCTCACCCTTAGGTATTCTGGGTGCCAAAACACCGAAACACCATATCTCATCTACACTATTATCATTTTGGGGTTTCATCCAGCAGGATTTTGCGATATGCGAGAACGGGAGGTCTCGCACCTGGGTTTCCCAGGAGCCGAAACTCCAAAACACCGGACTCTAAAATACACTATGATATTTTGGGATTTCACAAGTCAAGATTTCGGGACTTGCGAGTGCAAGGGAACTTGCCCTTAGGTATTCCGGGTACCGAAACACCGAAACGCCGAATCTATACACGCTAAGCCATTTTGGGATTTCGCAAGTTGGGATTTCGGGACTTGCGAGTGCAAGGGAACTCGCCCTTGGGTATTCCAGGTACCGAAACACCAAAACGTCGAATCTATACATGCTAAGCCATTTCGGGATTCGCAAGTTGGGAGTTCGAGACTTGCAAGTGCAAGGGCACTCTCCCTTGGGTATTCCGGGTACTGAAACATCGAAATGATGAATCTATACATGCTAAGCCATTTCTGGATTTCGCAAGTTGGAATTTTGGGACTTGTGAGTGTAAGGGAACTCGCCCTTGGGTATTCTGGGTACTGAAACACCGAAACGTCGAATGTATACACGCTAAGCCATTTTGCGATTTCGCAAGTCAAGATTTTGGGACTTGTGAGTGCAAGGGAACTTGCCCTTGAGTATTCCGGGTACCGAAACGATGAATCTATACATTCTAAGCCATTTCGGGATTTTGCAAGTCAGGATTTCGGGACTTGCGAGTGCAAGGGAACTCGCCCTTGGGTATTCCGGGTACTGAAACACCGAAACGCTGAAATATTGAGATCTAAGAGAACCACTCTCCCTCATGCAGGGTCTTAAAAATTAAGCCATAAAATCCTCCTTCGGGTTCTCAGGTAACTTTCACCAGTTTCGAAGACCATACTGAACGGTCTTCTTAAATCACCAAGCTTATTAACTTCTAAAAGCAAACTCAAGGGTTTACTAAGATGGTAGTTATTTCCAGGAACTTACCCCGTCTCTGGAATGTAAGGGAACGATCCTGAAAGGGTGTCCCTATGGGGAAATCTATCTAGAGCTTCATATGAGACAAATAAGGGAAACAAATCTCCCAAGAACAGACTTGAAAACTAAATTTGTTCAAATACATATATCTATATCCATAAAAACCGATTGTGGTCATTCCAATATACGCATGTAACCACCATTTCTGATCAAAACACCATGCATACATTTCTACATAGAAACCATTTATAAGTATTCAAACCATGAGCATACATTCCAAGATATTCAATGCAAGACACAAGATATAAACACTTATCAGAAAACACCAAGTGATGCAACTGCTGAGAGGGGTGCTCGTTTCCACCCAACAATAGGCTCAATGACTCCCAAGGGATTTACCACTAGCCACCCCCAAGCTAGACCACGATGCTTTGAGACTCATTCTCTTACTTCCAACTCATTAGAAGTCCGAGAAGAAGGTTACTCTCCTTCTCCTCTACTCACGACTCACAGTATTTCCCGGAGTTCCTCTAGTTCTCCTTCTGCGATCTCTGTCGTGAGTGTGTGTGTGTATCTCTCCTATTTGCTCTCCTCTCCCCCCCCCCTTCCACACTTCTCTTCCTCCTATGAGGTTGCGTGTGGCACAAATTTTCCTATCCGATGGTCTGGTCTGAGAGCTTCTGTTGATGGGCGGTTCGCCCATCCCCTCATTTATTCTTAAGGAGCCTCCCCACCTACCATCCGGGCTGATAATTCATTTTGGGTTTTAAGAGCGAGCTTTGGTTTTCCCGAGCATGTACAACCAGTACGGTTTTGGTTCGGTGGAAGTTAATGCAACCACACTCGGCCCCTTCCACCACCTCTCATCAGCCATCGTGGTCTCTTTTTAGCACACCCCCCTCTCAACAGTCATGCAACATATTTTCATACATCATTTACATTCCTTGGACCTTTTATACAAAGGTCCATTAAATCAAACATTCACAATCTTTGAGTTTTCCATAGTTCTTGGCCAGTATAGTTATTTTTACAAACTGGGGGAAACAGGGTGTTACAATTCCCTCCCCCTTAAAGGAATATCGTCCTCGATGTTCTATCTATCAATATGACATGTATGTATAGTGGTAAACAAAATCGGATATGCTAGTTTCATGGAATCTTCCATTTCCCATGTAGCCTCATCTGGGCCAAAATGTTTCCACTGCACCTTGACCTGTGCAATGGTTCAGTTCCTGAGTGGGGTTTCCTTTCTGTCTAGTATGCATTGAGGTTCTAGTAGGAATTCTCCCTCTGGTTCCACCTGGATCACAGACCAGTCAATTATATGATTAAAATCATGTACATATTTCTTCAATAATGAAACATGGAAAACATTATGTGCTTTTTTTGTGGGAGGAAGTGCTAGCCTATAGGCTATAGGTCCCACTGTATCTAGAACCTCAAAGGGTCCACAACACCAAGGTGCCAACTTGGCACAAGCTCCCATTTTCAGGGAACTCTTCCTGGGCCTAACTCTGAGATATACATGGTCTCCCGTCTTGAACTCTCTTGGAGTTCTCTTTTGGTCAGCATAACTTTTCTATCGGTTCTGAGTGACCTTCAGGTTTTGTTTTATCTGATTCACTTGTTGTTCCATTTATTTCAACATGTAGGGTCCAAAAGAAATTATGTTTACGGGATTACTCCAAATGACAGGAGTGTTGCACAGACTACCATAGAGGACTTTGAAGGGACTCATCTTTAAGGATTCTTGGCAGCCGTTGTTGTAGGCGAATTCCACCAGTGGTAGGTAGTCTTCCCATGTCTTGGGTTGATGCATTACATGAATTCTTAGCATGTCTTCTAGTATTTGGTTCACTCTTTCTGTCTGTCCATCGGTTTGAGGGTGATAGGTGGTGCTAAACATCAACTTGGTCTCTAAACCCGCCATCAATGATTTCCAAAAGTTGGAAGTGAATTTCATGTCTCTGTCAGACACGATCTCTTTCAGCATACCATGCAGTCTAAATATCTCTTTCATGAATACCTGAGTGACGTCTATTGCCTTGCAAGTCGACTTGACGGGGATGAAATGAGTAGACTTGCTCAATTTATCCACCACTACCATGATGGCATCATTATGTTTGGTCGAGGTTGGTAATCGAGTGATGAAATCCATCGAGATGGTTTCCCATTTCCATTCCGGGATTGGTAAAGGTTGCAATAATCCTGTTGGGTGTCGATGTTCTGCTTTAACCTGTTGGCACTCTATGCATTTGGCTAAGTACTTAGCTATGTCTTTCTTCAACCCAGGGCAGTAGAATTGTTTCCTAGTGGCCGTGATCATCTTCTGGTATCCTAGATGACCAGTATAGGGTATTTTATGTAGTTCATCCAGTATGAACTTCTTCAAGTCATCACAATCTGGGATATACAATCTGCCTCGGTAAGTGAGCAGACCTCATTCCATCATCTGGTAGCCTCCATACTGTATCCCTGTGGGCTCTTGTTGCAGGTATGAAGTCATAGTCTGGAAGAATGTGTCTGTCTCNGTGAATTGTTTTCATGCTTCTGCTAAGGGCATCAGCCACCCTATTTTCCTTTCCCTTAATATGTTTGATTTCAAAATCAAACTCACTGAGGAGGGCCATCCACCTAGCTTGTTTGGAATTGAACTTTGGTTGGTCAAACAGATATCGCAATCCATAGTGGTCTATCATAAGTACAAATTTTCTTCCTAGGAGGTAATGCCTCCACATTTTCAAGGCATGCACTATGGCAGCCAGCTCTAGATCATGGATCACATAGTTGACTTCATGCTCATTCAATTTTCAGGATTCATAGCAGACCAAAATTCCTCCTTGCATAAGGACTCCTTCGAGCCCTTCCTTACAGGCATCTATGAACACGAGGAAGTCAGCTTCAGGATCGACGATCTTCAACACGAGTGCATGGGTCAGTAGATGTTTTAGGGTTTGAAATCTTTCTTCACATTTTTGTGTCCATGTGAATTTGTCCCCTTCTTTTGGAGGGAAATGATTGGACATCCAATCTTAGAGAATCCTTTTATAAATCTCCTATAGTATCCTACCAAGCCCATAAAGGATCGGATATCCGAAATGTCCTTCGAGGTAGGCCAATCCATGATATACCTGATCTTATCAGGGTCTACTGCTACCCCTTCTTCAGATAAGACATGGCCCAAGTAATGTATTTTCTTCTGGAAGAAGTCACACTTGCTAAATTTGGCATAGAGTTGATGTTCTCTCAGCACTTGAAGCACAAGACTAAGGTGTTCCTCATGTTCCTCTCTGTTCTTGGAGTAAATTAATATGTTGTCAATAAAAACCAGCACAAATTTGTCTAGAAATTTGCTGAGCACATTGTTCATCAAGCACATAAAAGTGGCAGGGGCGTTAGTCAATCCGAATGGTACTACCACAAACTCGTAGTGACCATATCTCGTCCTGAAGGCAGTTTTATGGATGCCTTCACCCTTGATTCAGAATTTATGATATCCTGATCTCAAATCAATATTCAAGAAGATAGAGGCACCTCCCAATTGATTGAACAAGTCATCGATCTTGGGTAAGGGGTACTTTTTCTTTATGGTTACCTTATTGAGTTTTCTATAATCTATGTGACGCAAAGAGGTCCACTCTAACACTCCACAGGGTCTCTCCGCCTGACCTCCTACTCACAGGATCATTCAATTTCTCCGTCTGTTGAGCCGAAGCGGCTATTTAGATTCCCAAGTGGAATCCCTGTCCAAACACGACCCAATCCACAGGTCCTTTGTTCACCTGCACGACCTCTGCACCTGACCATGACCAATTTCCCCACAGGAAACTGTTGTCGGGCATCGGGGTTTCGCGGTTCTCACTGTGACAAACCTCTGTTCTTGTGAATCCCTGATCTCCGATGAGTGCTCGATCCTACGCACTGGCCCCTCTGGCTAAGCTTCCACCATATGACCACTACTCCCGTGTCAGTGGTCTTACCTCCCTCGTGGCCTCATGAATCGCTATATCAAACCCTTAATTCTCCCACTCTCAACACTCGATGTGCCGAAGTGCCGAGGCACACGAGAGTTGACCTTTTAACGGTCCTTTGTCTCGCCAATACTTCGGGACATATCACGGAAAGATCCCGAGGTCTTCATGCCACCTGTATTCCACTCGCCGCTTTATTATGGCCACCTGTCCTTCAACGGTCGGAATCTCACTTCTCACAATATTGCGATCCTCGCAGCCAAACCCTCAAGTCTTTTCTCATGAGGTTCTGATACACGATCCCACGCGCAGATCCAACGGTCCTCCTGCAATCCAGATCTAACGGTTATCCTCCTTCTCACGCATCACGTCCTTGTGATTCAGAGTACCAAATGCTTGGGCCCTTACCCTGCGAACTTCCGAGTTCGCGAGATCCCTCGATCTCTGACACACGTCCTCTTAAATGGATGGTCCCAATCCTCTCGCTCCTTCGCCGCTTCACGTCCTTGTGCCTCATGACTTTAAACACCCAACACTTGGGCCTTTACCCTGCAAACTCCCGAGTTCGTGAGATCCCTCGATCTCTGACATGCGTCCTCTTCAATGGATGGTCCCAATCCTCTCCCTCCTTCGCCGCTTCGCGTCCTCACACCTCGCGACTTTAAACACCCAACACTTGGGCCTTTACCCTGTGAACTCCCTAGTTCACGAGATCTCCCGATCTCTGACACGCGTCCTCTTCAATGGATAGCTCCAATCCTCTCGCCATTTAGCCTCTTTCTCGTGTCCTCGTGCCTCGCGACTCTTAACACCAAATTTTCGGCTCTTCCACTTACGAGCTCGTGAGATGCGATGTGCCACCTGTCCGCTTGCCGACTCCTGTGACCCCACACCATTCTCGAGTGTTGATATCCCGAGATGACGTCAGCTAGGCCCCACAACACAGATATCTCGCCTCCTCGCCACTCGTGAAGTCAAATGATTTCCCCTTCCAACCTCCGGTGCCCGAGTCCCCGAGATGGGTGATCTCATGACACGTGTCCACTCCCAAATGAATGGTACAGATTCTATCGGTTGCTTCCACTCATTATGGCTCCTCTTGGATGTAAATCTCCTAGACGGTCTAGATCTCTTCTTCAAGCCTATTCGACGACTATCGTTGCTCCTCCTAAGCTGTTGTGTCTTCTTCCTGCCTTGGGAGAATTTCACTCTTCAAAGGGCTCGGCCTTTGCTGTCTTTCTCCTTTGCGAGCTCCTCGGCTTCGAGCCTCGCGCATGTATGAAACGATGCCCTTCCTAAGTTCTTTCTTCTCTAATCCTTAAAGGATTCCAACGTCTGCACTCCTGCAGAGTCTTCTCATGCACCTAGCATGCTATCTCTTCTGAGCTTCTATAAACACTCAGACCCCTTTGGGGGATTTCGTCTTTCTTTCTTCTCCCACAGATGGAGAATGAAATGGATTCCCTCCTGGTTATCCTTCTGCTCAAGCCTCTTCTTGAGTACTTCTGGGTATTTAGCAACCCTGTGAGAATGCATCAGTGGATTCTTCCTTTGTCTTTCAGAACTCAAAGAGTTCTCTTCTCCTCCTGTGTCGTCTGCACTCTTTCTCGACGCCCTTCTGGCGGAGTCTCTTTTCTCTTTCACAGAACACTCAACAGTTCTGTCTTCCTGTGCACTTATGCACTTAGCTCGATGCCCACATGGTAGAGCTCTCAGAATCCTCCGTGATTTTGGTCTTTCTCAACTCTCTACAAAGTTCTTCTCCAACGCAAATCGTGCGTATGCTCAATGCCCACTTGGCAGAGCTCTACAGAATCCTCAGTGTTTCTGTCTGCAACTGTGTTTCTCCCACACAGCCTTGCCTCTTGAGGTGTTCAGCAACCTCAAAGGTCTTTCCCTGAGTTGTTGATTCCAATCCTGTGCCTCAGCACGTCTCTGTCTGACTCCTCAGAGTTCAGAAGTGCATCCTCCTGTGCACGGCTATCAAAACCTCAACATTCTGTCACACCCTCCTGGTGTGAAGCCTCAAAGACCTCAACCTGAAATCAAGCAAACCCTGCAAGTACACCCACATAACATACATTCACAGCATATAAGAGAACAACATACAGATGTCCATTAACACACAGAAAATGCAGGAAAAACTGCTTCTGTACATATTAAAAATGGCGAATGCCTGTATTTTACAAGAGTGTTCTCAAGATCTCCTTGGCTCTCCTCTTCTCTACCATCACTCTCTAAAAATGAGATATGAAAATATCTTTCACTTGAGGGCTCAATCCTCTAGGTTCACCTACTCTAATCAATTACAATGAATGGGCTATCTAGTCCAGGATCGAATCTAGATCTCAGCCACTACACATATTAAATGCCTATCTTATCTACAGCCTGCGCAAAGGCATGGCTTTCCTGGCTCACCAGCCTAAGACATTAAATTACATTCAATACAAATTTAAATAAGGACTCCGACTCTCTTCAATATTTGAATGCGTGCGTGCTGACGTGGCTGGCTGGATGACATGGAGCGATGCTCCTGCATCATACTCCTCAGCTGCAAAATTCATGAGCTCTTGCTCATGTGCTTCCCCTGTAGCTGTTTGGAAATCCTCCTGGATCCCAAATAAGTCTTTGGAGATTTTCATCCACTCCATCCTGTTGTTGCTTCTTCCGTTGCGCTGCTGCTGCTACTGCTTCGTTTCTTCTGCTCAGCTTCTCCTCGCTGGCACTTTCTGCTAATTGGATCATCAGCTTCATGATCTCTTCAATCACCTTATCCAGCTGCTCCCATGGCTAGTCCTATTCTTGCAGTCTCCTCAGCTGCAAAAATGTTTGGCCATTGGGAAGATCACTATGATCCCCCATACCTCCTTCATCCATTTCCAAATTCACCTGTTGGATGTGCACGCCTTGCACTTTTACCCTTTCCTCCAGGACTTCAATCTGTTCCCACAGATCAACAAAACATATGTTGTACGTGTCTTCTTCATCTGCTGCTACAAGCTCCCGTGTTGCAGTCTCTTCAACTTCAATGCTGAATGCGTTGAGCCATTCCTCGGAATGCTCATTCTCTTCTTTCATTTCTGCTTGGGAAGATTTCAAAGTCTACTCCAATTCCTCCTCGACATTCATCATCAGCGGTGACTGTTCTGCTATTGCGTCATCTGCAACACCGATTTTTGCCTCCTCTTGGGCATGTGGTAGGAATATTTCAATTCCTCCAATCATCAACATATCACTCTAGTCTTCTTCTTCTGTCAGCGGCATCTGCTGATCCCTTTCCATCTCTGAATTTATGAGACCCTCATACAGTCTCATCTTCTCTATCAGCTCCTCTGGCTGATCCAAATTCATCTGCTCATCCCTACCCATATGGCAATATGGGATGCTTCCACTACTTCCCTGACAGACTATGAGATCAACTGATCCCATCTTCATCAGAAATCCCTGCTGAATTGAACTCTTTATGAGACCTTCATATGGTCCCAAATATTCATCTCTGCCCACCTGGCATTTCAATACGCTTCCGCTGCCTCCCTGGCAGTCTTCGATGCTTCTGCTGCCCTCCCAGCAATATTTGATATCCCGCAGTGATCTCCTTTCATTGCCCAGCTAGCAATGTGAAATTCCTTCGCTGTCCTCATGACAGTCTTCGAGATCCTCAGTTGATCTCAACTCTGTTCCCTTGCCCATCTGGCAAATTGAAATTCCTTGGCTATCCTCATGAAAATCTATGAGATCCTCAGCTGATCTCAACTCATTTCCCTCTTGGAAATCTGGAATTTCTTCTTCTTCTCTGCCCTCCTGGTAGTTCTTGAGATCCTCAGCTGATCCCAATTCAAATTTCTCACTGAGAATGTTTCGAATCTCTGGTTCACAGATGTAAACCATTTCTTCCTTTGTGGCCTTGAGGTTTTGAACATACCTCAGCCATCTCCTTAACATATTCTGCTATCTTTTGACCATCATCTCCCTGACTGGCCATTTCACCTTAGGCTCCTTCATGGGCCATTCATATACCCATCTCTTCTTCCTATTCTGCCGCATCTTCATCTCGAGCTCCTCCATCTCTCGCTTTATATCGGCGAGCTCTCTATTCATTTCTGCTGCACTCATCAGCTCTGGGCTCTTCTCTTCAGCATGCCTGTGGCCTTCAGTAACCATCTTGCTGTCCCTGTCTGCCTCCCTGGAAAACCTGTTGCTGTCACTCCTGAAATCCTAAGTGCTCAGCTTCATCCTACAGTCCCAATGACTGCATTCTTGACTGTCGCCTTCCTGCAAACAATTGTCATAGAGTTCCTCAACACTCTGTCTTCCTCCTTCTTTCCTCTGTTCTCCTCTTTCCTGAAATACACAGACAAGAACTCGCTCTGATACCACCTGACGCAAAGAGGTCCACTCTAACACCCCACAGGGTCTCTTTGCCTGACCTCCTGCTCACAGGATCGTTCAATTTCTCCATCTACTGAGCCGAAGTGGCTTGTTAGATTCCCAAGTGGAATCCCTGTCCAAACACGACTCAATCCATAGGTCCTTCGTTCACCTGCACGGCCTCTGCACCTGACCGTGACCAATTTCCCCACGGGAAACTGTTGTTGGGCGTCAGGGTTTCGCAGTTCTCGCTGTGACAAATCTTTGTTCTCGTGAATCCCCGATCTTTGATGAGTGCTCAATCCTACATGCTGGCCCCTCTGGCTAAGCTTCTACCATATGACCACTACTCCCGTGTCCATGGTCTTACCTCCCTCGCAGCCTCGTGACTCGCTATATCAAACCCTTAATTCTCCCACTCTCGACACCCGATGTGCCGAACTGTCGAGGCGCACGAGAGTTGACCTTTTAACAGTCCTTTGTCTCGCCAATACTTCGGGACTTCTCACAGCGAGATCCCGAGGTCTTCATGCCACCTATATTCCACTCACCGCTTTATTATGGCCACCTGTCCTTCAACGGTCAGAATCTCACTTCTCGCAATATCGCGATCCTCGCGGCCAAACCCTCGAGTCTTTTCTCATGAGGTTCCGATGCACGATCCCACGCGCGGATCCAATGGTCCTCCCACAATCCGGATCCAACGGTTATCCTCCTTCTCATGCCTCGCATCCTCACGACTCGGAGTACCAAATGCTTGGGCCCTTACCTTGTGAACTTCGGAGTTTGCAAGATCCCTCAATCTCTGACATGCATCCTCTTCAATGGACGGTCCCGATCCTCTCGCTCCTTCACCGCTTCGCATCCTTCTGCCTCACGACTTTAAAAACCCAACACTTGGGCCTTTACCCTACAAACTCCTGAGTTCGTGAGATCCCTCGATCTCTGACACGCGTCCTCTTCAATGGACGGTCCCGATCCTCTCGCTCCTTCGCTGCTTCACGTCCCTGTGCCTCGCGACTTTAAACACCCAACACTTGGGCCTTTACCCTGCGAACTCTCGAGTTCGCGAGATCTCCCAATCTCTAACACGCGTCCTCTTCAATGGATGGATCCAATCCTCTTGCCATTTAGCCGCTTTCTCGTGTCCTCGTGCCTCACGACTCTTAACACCAAATTTTCGGCTCTTCCACTTACGAGCACCCAAGATGCAATGTGCCACCTGTCCGCTTGCCGACTCCTATGGCCCCACACTATTATCGAGTGTCGATATCCCAAGATGATGTCAGCTAGGCCCCACAACACAGAGCTCTCGCCTCCTCACCACTCGTGAAGTCGAATGATTTCCCCTTCCAACCTCCGATGCCCGAGTCCCTGAGATGGGTGATCTCATGACACGCGTCCGCTCCCAAATGAATGGTCCAGATTCTATCGGCTACTTCCACTCGCTGTGGCTCCTCCTGGATGTAAATCTCCTCAACGGTCCAGATCTCATATTCAGGCTGATCTGACGGCTATCGTCGCTTCTCCTAAGCTGTTGCATCTTCTTCCTGCCTTGGGATAATTTCAATCTTCAAAGGCCTCGGCCTTTGTTGTCTTTCTCCTCTGCAAGATCCTTGGCTTCGAGCCTCGTGTGCGTATGAAACGCTACCCTTCCTGAGTTCTTTCTTCTTGAATCCTTAAAGGATTCCGACGTCTGTGCTCCTGCAGAGTCTTCTCATGCACCCAACGTACTATCTCTTCTGAGCTTCTATAAACACTCAAACCCCTTTGGGGGATTTCATCTTTCTTCCTTCTCCCACAGATGGAGAATGAAATGGATTCCCTCTCGGCTATCCTTCTGCTCAAGCCTCTTCTTGAGTACTTCTGGGTATTCAGTAACCCTGTGAGAATCCCTCAGTGGATTCTTCCTCTGTCTTTCAGAACTCAAAGAGTTCTCTTCTCCTCCTGTGTCGTCTGCACTCTTTCTCGACGCCCTTCTAGTGGAGTCTCTTTGCTCTTTCACAGAACACTCAACAGTTATGTCTTCCTATGCACTTATGCACTTCTCTCGATGCCCATCTGGCAGAGCTCTCAGAATCCTCCATGATTCTGGTCTTTCTCAACTCTCTACTAAGTTCTTCTCCAACGCAACTCGTGTGTATGCTCAATGCCCACTTGGAAGAGCTCTACAGAATCCTCAGTGTTTCTGTCTGCAACTATGTTTCTCCCACACAGCCTTGCCTCCTGAGGTGTTCAGCAACCTCAAAGATCTTTCCCTGAGTTGTTGATTCTAGTCCTGTGCCTTAGCATGTCTCTGTCCGACTCCTCAGAGTTCAGAAGTGCATCCTCCTATGCACAACTATCAGAACCTCAACATTTTGTCACACCCTCCTGGTGTGAAGCCTCAAAGACCTCAACCTGAAATCAAGCAAACCCTGCAAGTACAACCACATAACATACATTCACAGCATATAAGAGAACAACATACAGACGTCCATTAACACACAGAAAATGTAGGAAAAACTGCTTCTGTACATATTAAAAATGGCAAATGCCTGTATTTTACAAGAGTGTTCTCAAGCTCTCCTTGGCTCTCCTCTTCTCTACCATCACTCTCTCAAAATGAGATATGAAAATATATTTCACCTGAGGGCTGAATCCTCCAAGGTCACCTACTCTAATCAATTACAATGAATGGTCTGTCTAGTCTAGGATCGGATCTAGATCTCAGCCACTACACATATTAAATGCCTATCTTATCTACAGCCTGCGCAAAGGCATGGCTTCCCTGGCTCACTAGCCTAAGACATTAAATTACATTCAATACAAATTTAAATGAGGACTGCGCCTCTCTTCAATCTTTGAATGCGTGCGCGCTGACGTGGCTGGCTGGCTAGCTGGTTGACATGGAGCGATGCTCCTGCATCACTATGCACAGTCGGAGGGTACCATCTTTCTTTTTCACAAACATGATTGGTGTTCCCCATGGAGACACATTGGGCCGGATATAGCCTTTGTCCATCATTTCTCTCAATTGCAATTTAAGCTCAACTAGCTCATATGTGCTCATCTTGTAGGGTGTCCTAGACACTGGCACCGCTCCTAGCACAAGTTCTATCGAGAAGTCAATGTCCCTTCTTGGGCGTAAACCTGGTATCTCTTCTGGAAATACATCTCTGTATTCTCTCAGGGTGGGGTGGTCTTCGAGGCTTGGTTTGTCACCTTCAATTGTTTTCAACACTTGTATTGCATAAAGTGGACATCCTTTTTTGCAATATTTTCTCATTTGAAGCACTGATATTTGTCTCACCAAGATAGGTTTTTGGATCCCTTGAAGGGTTATCCTCCTTCCTTCTTCACTTACACATTCCAAGGTTTTATGGTAAAAGTCAAGTTTGGATTTATGGGTGGCTAGCCATTCCATACCAATCAACAGATCATATGATCCCAGGGGTAATACGTTAAGGGTTACTTGGGTGGGGAATTTTCCCATAATGAATTGGCAGGTTGGTATGACCTCCACTACCCTTCTTTTAGTGCCAATGGCTAACTATACCAACCATGGCTTGGAATTTTTACATGGTTGTAGTTTAAACTTTTCAACAGCCTTAGGGGATATATAACTCAAATTTGAACCAGGGTCAATCATAATAGACACTAGATGGTTGGTGATCATACCTTCAATTTCCACCACTGAAGCTTGGTGGTCAGCTTGGTTATTATCCAAGGCTACATAAATTTGCGGCACACCCTTGGCCACGTTATTGATGGTGGTATATTCTTGAACGTTGTAAATTATCCAGCTATTTTGTTGTCAGTGCGGGCAGTCCCTCAGTAGATGTTCTTCTCCATAACCCCAACATTTCAAAGGTTCTCTTTTTGGGTTATCAGTCTTTACTGGGGTAGATCCAGAAATTTTATTTCCTCTCAAGGAGGGAAAGTTTTGCTGGTGTACACTTCAGGTTGGGAAGCTCATCCTTGAGTTATTTTTATAGTCCTTAAATCTTGGGGATTTAAACCCCTTTTTCTAGAATCCTGAATTATTCTTCTGCTTCCAACCTTCACGAGGTCTTGTCCGATGCCCAAGCTATTCATAACAATATCTTGCCTTTCGGATAGTATCTTCTAAGGTCTTTGGTTCGTCAAATTCAATCTTGTTTTGATAGTCCTTAGGTAGTCCACTAATGAATCGCTACACCTTTTCCTTTTCTTCTTTTATGTAGGTTACATACCTCAACAACTCGAGAAATCTGCTGACATATTCCTCTATGGTGAGTTGTCCCAGCTTAAGTTCATAGAATTATTTAGTCTTTTCATCAAAATATTTTTCCGACAGATACTTCTTCCTGAAGTATTTCTCAAACCGTTCCCAATACAGGTCTTCTTTGTGAATCCATTTTACATTCTTAAGGTCTTCCCACTAAATGGAAGCCTTTCCATTCAAGTTGAAGGTGGCTACTCGGGCCTTCAAGTTTTCTGAGAAGTCATGGACTCTGAAATACTTCTTTAGTCCAAGCATCCAGGCCTCCGCTTCCTCTCCCTTATTTATTTCACCGACGAAGGAGGTTGGTTTGGCCTTCTTGAACTCTTCGAGATTATGATTCTTGGAAAGTTTTTGCTTCTTTCATTTTCTTCGAGAATGAGAACTAGTTATGTTGCTAGAAGATCCCTCCGAGTCGCCAGCTTCCTTCCCAGAGGAATCATCCGACGCTTGTCCCTTATCACTGGGGTGGACCTTTCTCGAGGTGCTCCTTTCAGTGTGGCCACTGACATGACCCCATTTCTGTGTCTCAGGTTCATGTTGCAATTGCCTTTGTATGTCGTATAAGCTCTGTAGTAAAACTGCATTAATTTCTATTTGCTTCTCTTTCTCTTTTATCATCCTTTCGTTGTCAGCCTTACAGCTCTGTAATTCAACCATGAGGCTCCTCACAGTCTCAACTATATCTAGAGGGGTACCTACCACCCTCCTTTCATCAGAGTCTTCGTCTCTATTATGGGAGCCCTCCCCACTTCATGGTGAATCACCATTCTATACGTCTATAATTTCTCGCAGTTGATCTTCCACTTGTGTGAAAAATAAAAACGTTGGTTGTTAGTCAATATTTATATTCATTTATAACCAGTACATAACTCATATTTTTCACATGCACACACACCATAGGAGTTTTCATCCTTAATTTCGACTTTTTAATTGAGGGGGTCAAGATAAAGAGTTACTCTTTTTTTTTTTTTTTT
>ML781549.1:166430-177650 GCA_009831015.1 Picea engelmannii | reverse complement strand
GGGAAGTTGATGTACTAACTTACCGAAATGGGGCCCACATGACTTTTGGTGCTTCATCTCCTAGGGTTAGGTTTTTGGATGTCTAGGGTTTTTGGCATTCCTGTTTATTTTAAAAATGCCTTCAGAGCCTCATTGTATTCATCTTCTTGCGAATGCGAGTAGCTGTCAAATTTCTTCTCAGAGATAAGCTGCCATCATTCTAGCGAGTCTTTCACTCTATATTTTTACAGTCTCTGTACATTTATTTTATTAATAGAAATTGTTTGTTACTGTATCTCTATTTTTATGGTTGCATCTCTGATACATTTATGTTATATTATTGGATATCCGCGATATCTCTGTGAATTTCTTTATTATATCTCTGCTCTCATTTCGTGCCGAAAATAATCCAGATCAGTGATATCAAAGCAGGCTGCTCTTGATAGTTTTTTCAATGCATGTCCCCGATGAGATACGAGTATAACAAGTTGGGTCTCAAGCTTATCTCTCTTGAAGACAATTTCTCTCGCACACCCAAGAAACCCTCAATGGTAGAAGAAAAGAAAAATGACGGAGCAGACGATCCTATCAATCTGTTGCTTGAGCAAGCTCTCACACGAAAGAAGGATGAAATGATGGAGAATTTTCCCCACATCCTTCAGCGCTTGACAATAGCAGCAGGCACGTATTCATCAAGCGACCACTTTGTAGAAACCTCACCTTTCAATGTACAAGTTAATTTTTATATTCCTGTATTTGAAGGACAGATAGATGCAGAAGCCCTAGAAAAATGGTTAACTTTGCTAGAAAGTTATTTCTCTGTTCACAATTTTTTCGACAGAGAAAAGTTCACCTTCACACTCTTTAAATCTCTCCCTCATGTCAAACATTGTTGGGAAACTTACTGGGAGCAAAGTTCCACAGAGGATTCTGGAATATATGGGGTCGATTGCACTTAGGATTTTTTTGTGGATGTAGTAAAGGAACAGTATTACCCTATTGGAAACTATGAGGACCAATACATGAGATGGACCACACTGCGGCAAGAGAGGGGCCAAGTAGTTCTGGAGTTCACCAATACCTTCCATACCTTCCGCACCAAGATGGGTATCAAAGACTCCGAGTGAAATTTGGTTCTAAAATACCATGGGGCTCTACATAGATACATCCATACTAAAATGGATTTTCTGGACATTTCATCACTCGGTGCTACTTATCGATATGTTGTTAAAATTGAGTAAAAATTTAAGCACCAGAACAAATGGGAATTTGGTTCTGCAAATCTGTAATAACCAAAGTATGACAAAGATGGCCCTAACAAACAGTCTCCCAAAAACCAGTCCAAGACACAGGAAAAGAAGTGTCATGGGAAGACAAAGAAGGACACCAGAAAATGATGTGAGTTCCACAAAATCCCTTGGCACAACACCGATGAATTTCTCTCAAAACAGTCATTGGTCTATGAGATCAATGACAAAGAGCTGAAACCTGATTCAAAATATGATTATGAAAATAATGGTAAAGGATAGATAATTGACGTGGAACCCACTTCTATTGTCGCGGTCGTAACAATTCAACCAGAAGAACCAACAGATCTTGAAGAGGGGGAGCACCTTTTTCATTCACATATGTCAGTGAAGGGGACCCAGTTGCATTTTAATGTTGATAGCAGAGGCCAGAAGAACCTCATCTTGGCAGAGGTCGTCAAATGGTTGGGATTGTCGACAACACCACACCCACAGCCATACAACATTGGGTGGCTTAACCAAGGATGAGATCTTCGTGTCAACCAACAGTGTCGATTATCATACGACATCCAACCCTTCAAGGATGAGATATTATGTGATGTTGCCCCACTGGATGTCTGTGATGTTCTCTTGGGACAACCATATATGTGGAGACGCCATGTTGTTTATGAGTCTCGACCCCGTAGTGTCATTGTTACTTTGGGGGGTCATCTCTACATAATACCAAAGGTAGTTTTGACTACTGTTGCACCTAAAAAGTGTTGTAAGGTAGTATCTCATTCTGCAAAATTCAGCTAATTCACAAAATGTTCAAAAGGAGAACAAAAGTACATTGCAACCACTATAGCCTTGTCCCAAGCACCTTCTATCCAAAAAAAGCAGGTCGACAAGGATGTAGAAAAGTGAAAAGATTCCTTATGCACATCATCCTCTCATGTATTTCAACTTGTTGAACAGCCTCAACCTCAACAGGTTTGTGACATATTTCCACAAACTGAGCAGCGCGACGTCTCTAGCATGACAAGCATGTCACCAATATGCAAATTCAACAAACGCTTTTCCCTCTCCCCTGGGAAATCAAAGCAAAGGATACCATTGTTTCCTAAGAAGGGAGGATTGATCGAAGTGGATATCGATGGCAACCCACCTTTTCCAAATTTCTCAAAACAGTTTTCTGGCAATTTTGGCAATTTACTATTTTTAGCAGGTTTTAACTTCCGAGACCATTTTAAGGGCCTAAATGAAGGTTTTTTGAGATATAGATTATCAATGATATCCAAAGGCATGATTGAACCCCCAAAATGAATCTCCTTGATGATACCTTTCCAACAAGATATTATACGCCTAAAACGGAGATCATATGCAAAAGTTACGACCCCGAGAAGTTGATGTACTAACTTACCCAAACGGGGCCCACATGACTTTTGGTGTTTCATATCCTAGGGTTAGGTTTTTGGATATATAGTGTTTTTGGAATTCCTATTTATTGTAAAAAATCCTTCAGAGCCTCATTGTAGTCAAGTTCTTGCGAATGTGAGTAGCCATCACATCTCTTCTCAGAGATAAGTTGCCACCATTCTAGCCAGTCTTTCACTCTGTATTTTTACAGTATCTGTACATTTATTTCATTAATAGAAATCGTGTATTACTGTATCTTTGTGTTTATGGTTGCATCTCTGATACATTCATGTTATATTATTGGATATCTGTGATATCTCTATGAATTTCTTTATTATATCTCCACTCTCATTTCATGTCAGAAATAATCTGGATCAGTGGTATCAGAGCAGGCTGCTCTTGATCATTTTTTCAGTGCATGTCCCCGACGCGATCCAAGTATAGCAAGTTGGCTCTCGAGATTGTCTCTCTTGAAGATAATCTCTCTCACACACCCAAGAAACCCTCAATGGCAAAAGAAAAGAAAAATGATGGAGCAGACGATCCTATCAATCTGTTGCTTGAGCAAGTTCTCATGCGACAGAGGGACGAAATGATGGAGAATTTTTCCCACATCCTTCAACGCATGCCAATAGCATTAGGTGCATATTCATCAAGAGGAAAATTTGGAGGAACCTCACCTTTCAAGGTACAAGTTAATTTTGATATTCCTGTATTTGAAGGACAGATAGATGCAGAAGCCCTAGAAAAATGGTTAACTCTGCTAGAAGGTTATTTCTTTGTTCACAATTTTCCAACAAAGAAAAAATCACCTTTGCACTCCTTAAAGCTCTCCCTCATGTCAAACATTGGTGGGAAACTTACTGGGAGAAAAGTTCCACAAAGGAGTCTGGAATATATGGGTCCGATCCCCTTTGGGATTTGTTTGTGGATGTGGTAAAGGAACAATATTACCCTGTTGGAAACTATGAGGACCAGTACATGAGATGGACCACCCTGCGGCAAGAGGGGCCAAGCAACTCTGGAGTTCACAAATACCTTCCATACCTTGCGCACCAATTTGGGTATCAAAGACTCCAAGCGACATTTGGTTATAAAATACTGTGGGGCTCTACATCGATACATCCAGACTGAGATGGATTTTCTGGACATTTCATCACTCGGTGTTGCTTATTGATATGTTGTTAAAATTGAGCAGAAATTTAAGCACTAGAACAAATGGGAGTTTGGGTCTGTAAATCCACAACAACCAAAGTATGACAAAGACGGCCCTAACAAACAGTCTCTCGAAAACCATCCCAAGACATAGGAAAAGAAGGGTCACGGGAAGACAAAGAAGGACACCGAAAAATGGTGTGAGTTCCACAAAATCCCTTGGCATAACATCGATGAATGTCGCTCAAAATAGTCATTGGTGGATGAGATCAAAGACAAAGAGCCGAACCCTGATTATGAATATGATTATGAAAATAATGGTAAAGGACAGATCATTGATGTGGACCCCACTGCTATTGTCACGACCGTAAAAATTCAACCAGAAGAATCAACAGATCCTGAAGAGGGCGAGCACCTTTTTCATTCAAAGATGTGTGTGAGGGGGACCCCACTACATTTTATTGTTGATAGTGGAATCCATAAGAACCTCATCTCATAAGAGGTCATCAAACAGTTGGGATTGTTGACAACACCACACCTGCAGCCATACAACATTGGGTGGCTTCGCCAAGGATGAGATCTTCATGTCATCCAATAGTGTTGATTATCATATGGCATCCAAACCTTCAAGGATGAGGTATTATGTGATGTTTCCCCACTGGATGTCTGTGATGTGCTCTTGGGCCAACCATATATGTGGAGATGCCATGTCGTTTATGAGTCTCAACCCCGTAGTGTCATTGTTATTTTGGGGGGTCATCACTACAAAATACCAAAGGTAGTTCCAAATATTGTTCCACCTAAAAAGTGTCCCAAGGTAGTATCTCATACTGCAAAATTTAGCTTCTTCACAATCTGTTCAAAAGGAGAACAAAAGGACACTGCAACCACTATAGCCTTGTCCTAAGCACCTTCTATCCAACAGAAGCAGGTTGAAAAGGCTACAACAAAGTGAAAATATTCCTTTTGCACATTGTCCTCTCATGTATCTAGACTTCTTGAACAACCTCAACCTCAATAGGTTCGTGACATATTTCCACAAACTGAGCAGTGCGGCGTCTCCAGCAAGATAAGCAGCTCACAAAGATGTAGATTCAACAAACGCTTTTCCCTCTCCCCTGGGAACTCAACGCAATGAATACCATTGATTCCTAAAGAGGGAGGATTCATCTAGGTGGATATCGGTGGCCACCCACCTTTTCCAAATTGCTCAAAATAGTTTTTTGGCAATTTTGGAAATTTACTATTTTTAGTAGGTTTTAACTTCTGGGGCCATTTTGAGGGCCTAAATGAAGGTTTTTAGATATAGAGGTTCTCAATTATAGTCATAGGCATATTTGAGTCCCAAAAATGAATCTCCTCGATGATACCTTTCCAACGAGATATTATACACCTAAAACGGAGATTGTATGCAAAAGTTACGACACTGGGAAGTTGATGTACTAACTTACCCAAACAGGGCCCACATGAATTTTGGTGATTCATCTCCTAGGGTTAGGTTTTTGGATGTCTAGGGTTTTTGGAATTCTTGTTTATTGTAAAAATTCCTTCAAGGCCTCATTGTATTCATCTTCGTGCGAATGCGAATGGCCGTCACATCTCTTCTCAGAGATAAGCTGCCACCATTCTAGTGAGTCTTTCACTCTATAGTTTTATAGTCTCTGTACATTTATTTCATTAATAGAAAACATGTATTACTGTATCTATGTGTTTATGGTTGCATGTCTGATACATTTATGTTATATTATTGGATATCCGCAATATCTTTGCGAATTTCTTTATTATATTTCCACTCTCATTTCGTGTCGGAAATAATCTGGATCAGTGGTATCATAGCAGGCTTCTCTTGATCGTTTTTTCAGTGCATCTCCCCAACGAGATCCAAGTATAGAAAGTTGGGTCTTGATCTTGTCTCTCTTGAAGACAGTCGCACTCGCACACCCAAGAAACCCTCAATGGTGGAAGAAAAGAAAAATGACGGAGCAGACAATCCTATCAATCTGTTGCTTGAGCAAGCTCTCACACAATAGAGGGACCAAATGATGGAGAATTTTTCCCACATCCTTCAGCACCTTCCAATAGCATTAGGCGCATCTTCATCAAGTGACCACTTTGGAGGCACCTCACCTTTCAAGGTACAAGTTAATTTTGATATTCCTGTATTTGAAGGACAGATAGATGTAGAATCCCTAGAAAAATGGTTAACTCTACTAGAAGGTTATTTCTTTGTTCAAAATTTTTACGACAAAGAAAAGATCACCTTCGCACTCCTTAAAGCTCAACCTCGTGTCAAACATTGGTGGGAAACTTACTGGGAGAAAAGTTCCACAAAGGATTCTGGAATATATGGGGTCGATCCCACTTGGTATTTTTTTGTGGATGTGGTAAAGGAACAGTATTACCCTATTGGAAACTATTAGGACCAGTACATGAGATGGACCACACTATGGCAAGAGAGGGGTCAAGCAGTTCCGGAGTTCACCAATACCTTCCATACCTTGCGCACCAAGTTGGGTATCAGAGACTCTGAGTGACATTTGGTTCTGAAATACCATGGGGCTCTACACAGATACATCTAGACTAAAATGGATTTTCTCGACATTTGATCACTCGATGCTTCTTATCGATATGTTGTTAAAATTGAGCAGAAATTTAAGCACCAGAACAAACGGGAATTCTGGTCTGCATATTTGGAACAACCAAAGTATGACAAAGATGGCCCTAACAAACAGTCTTCTGAAAACCAGTCCAAGACACAGGAAAAGAAGGGTCACGGGAAGAGAAAGAAGGACACCGAAAAATGGTGTGAGTTCCACAAAATCCCTTGGCACAACAATGATGAATGTCGCTGAAAATAGTCATTGGTGGTCGAGATCAAAGACAAATAGCCGAACCCTGATTTAGAATATGATTCTGAAAATAATGGTAAAAGATAGATCATTGACGTGGACACCATTGCTATTGTTGCGACCGCAACAATTCAACCAAAATAACCAATAGATCCTGAAGAGGTGGAGTGCCTTTTTCATTCACAGATGTGGGTGAAGGGTACCCCGCTGCATTTTATTGTTGATAGCAAAAGCCAGAAGAACCTCATCTCAGCAGAGGTCGTCAAACAGTTGGGATTTTCGACAACACCACACCCGCTGCCATACAACATCCGGTGGCTTCACCAAGGATGAGATCCTCATGTCAGTCAACAGTGTCGATTATCATACGGCATACAACCCTTCAAGGATGAGGTATTATGTTATGTTTCCCCACTGGATGTCTTTGATCTTCTCTTGGTGCAACCATATATGCGGAGACACCATGTTGTTTATGAGTCTCGACCCCGTAGTGTCATTGTTACTTTGGGGACTCATCTCTACAGAATACCAGAGATAGTTCTGACTACTGTTCCACCTAAAAAGTGTCGTAAGTAGTATCTCATACTACAAAATTCATCTTCTTCACAATCTATTCGAAAGGAGAACAAAAGGACACTGCAACCACTATAGCCTTGTCCCAAGCACCTTCTATCCAATAGAAGTAGGTCGACAAGGATGCAGCAAAGTGAAAAGATTCCTTCTGCACATCATCCTTTCATGTATCTCGACTTGTTGAATAGTCTCAACCTCAACCGGTTCGTGACATATTTCCGCAAACTGAGCAGCACGACGTCTCCAGCAAGACAAGTAACTCACCAAGATGTAGATTCAACAAATGCTTTTCCCTCTCCCCCGGGAACTCAACGCAATGGAGACCATTGCTTCCTAAGGAGGGAGGAATGATCCAAGTGGATATCGATGGCCACCCACCTTTTCCAAATTGCTCAAAATGATTTTCTGGCAATTTTGGCAATTTAATATTTTTAGCAGGTTTTAACTTCCGGGGCCATTTTGGGGGCCTAAATGAAGTTTTTTCGAGATCAAGGTTCTCAATGATGGTTTAAGAAATGATTCATCCCCCAAAATGAATCTCCTCAATGATACCTTTCCAACGAGATATTATACACCTAAAATGGAGATCGTATGCAAAAGGTACGACCCCGACTAGTTGATGTACTAACTTACCCAAACAGGGCCCACATGACTTTTGGCATTTCATCTCCTAGGGTTAGGTTTTTGGATGTCTAGGGTTTTTGGCATTCCTGTTTATTGTAAAAATGCCTTCAAAGCCTCATTGTAGTCATCTTCTTGTGAATGTGATTAGCCGTCACATCTCTTCTCAAAGATAAGCTGCCACCATTCTAGCGAGTCTTTCACTCTGTATTTTTACAGTCTCTATACATTTATTTCATTAATAGAAATTGTGTATTACTATATCTCTATGTTTATGGTTGCATCTCTGATACATTTATTTTATATTATTGTATATCTTCTATATCTCTTTGAATTTTTTTATTATATCTGCGCTCTCATTTCATGCCGAAAATAATCTGGATCAGTGGTATCAAAGCAGGCTGCTCTTGATCGTTTTTTTAGTGCATGTCCCTGACGAGATCCGAGTATAGCAAGTTGGGTCACGAGATTTTCTCTCTTGAAGACTATTTCTCTCGCACACCCAAGAAACCCTCAATGGTGGAAGAAAAGAAAAACAATGGAGCAGACAATCCTATCAATCTGTTGCTTAAGCAAGCTCTCATGCGATAGAGGGATGAAATGATGGAGAATTTTTCCCACATCCTTCAGCGCCTACCAATAGAATTAGGCGCATCTTCATCAAGAGGCCACTTTGGAGGCACCTCGCCTTTCAAGGTACAAGTTGATTTTGATATTCATGTATTTGAAGCACAGATAGATGCAGAAGCCCTAGAAAAATGGTTAACTCTACTAGAAGGTTATTTCTCTATTCACAATTTTTATGAAAAAAAAAAGATCACTTTCGCACTCCTTAAAGCTCTCCCTCATGTCAAACATTGGTGGGAAACTTACTGGGAGCAAAGTTCCACAGAGGAGTCTGTAATATATGGGTCCGATCCCACTTGGGATTTTTTGTGGATGTGGTAAAGGAACAGTATTACCCTGTTGGAAATTATGAGGACCAGTACATGAGATGGACCACACTGCGGCAAGAGAGGGGCCAAGTGGTTCCAGATTTGACCAATAACTTCCATACCTTGCGCACCAAGCTAGGTATCAAAGACTCTGAGTGACATTTGGTTCTGAAATATCATGGGGCTCTACACAGATACATCCAGACTGAAATGGATTTTCTGGACATTTCATCACTCGGTACTGCTTATCGATATGCTGTTAAAATTGAGTAGAAATTTAAGCACCAGAAAAAATGGGATTTTGGGTGTGGAAATCCACAACAACTAAAGTATTACAAAGACATCCCTAACAAACAATCTCCCGAAAACCATTCCAAGACACAGGAAAAGAAGGGTCACGGGAAGACAAAGAAGGACACCGGAAAATGGTGCGAGTTCCACAAAATCCCTTGGCACAACACCGATGAATGTCGCGCAAAACAGTCATTGGTGGCCGAGATAAAAGACAAAGAGTCGAACCCTGATTCAAAATATGATTCTGAAAATAATGGTAAAGGACAGATCATTGACGCAAACCCCACTGCTATTGTATCGACCGCAGCAATTCAACAAGAAGAACCAACAAATCCTGAAGAGGGGGAGCACCTTTTTCATTCACAGATGTGGGTGAAGGGGACCCCGTTGCATTATATTGTTGATAGTAGAATCTAGAAGAACCTCATCTCAGCAGAGGTTGTCAAACAGTTGGTATTGTAGACAACACCACACCTGTAGCCATAAAACATCAAGTGGCTTCGCCAAGGACGAGATCTTAGTGTCAGCCAACTGTGTCGATTATCATATGGCATCCAACCCTTCAAGGATGAGGTATTATGTGATGTTTCCCCACTAGATGTCTGTGATGTGCTCTTGGGACAAAAATATATGTGGAGATGCGATGTTGTTTATGATTCTCGACCACGTAGTGTCATTGTTACTTTGGGGGGTCATCTCTATAGAATACCAGAGGTAGTTCTGACTACTGTTCCACCTAAAAAGTGTCGCAAGGTAGTATCTCATACTGCAAAATTTAGCTTCTTCACAATCTGTTTAAAAGGAGAACAAAAGGACACTGCAACCACTATAGCCTTTTCCCAAGCACCTTCTATCCAACAGAAGCAGGTAGACAAGGCTGTAGAAAAGTGCAAATATTCCTTCTGCATATCATCCACTCATGTATCTCGACTTGTTGAACAACCTCAACCTCAACAGGTTCGTGAAATATTTCCACAAACTGAGCAGAGCGACGTCTCCAGCAAGACAAGCAGCTCACCAAGATCCAGATTCAACAAATGCTTTTCCCTCTCCCCTGGGAACTCAACGCAATGGATATCATTGCTTCCTAAGGAGGTAGGATTGATCCAGGTGGATATCGGTGGCCACCCACCTTTTCCAAATTGCTCAAAACAATTTTCTGACAATTTTGGAAATTTACTATTTTTAGCAGGTTTTAACTTCCAGGGCCATTTTGAGGGCCTAAATGAAGGTTTTTCGAGATTGAGGTACTCAATTATCGATAAAAGTATGATTGATCCCCCGAAATGAATCTCATCGATGATACCTTTCCAACGAGATATTATACGCCTAAAACGGAGATCATATGCAAAAGTTACGACCCCGAGAAGTTGATGTACTAACTTACCCAAACGAGGCCCACATGAATTTTGGCACTTCATCTCCTAGGGTTAGGTTTTTGGATGTCTAGGGTTTTTGGCATTCCTGTTTATTGTAAAAATGCCTTTATATCCTCATTGTAGTCATCTTATTGCGAATGCGAGTAGTCGTCACATCTCTTCTCAAAGATAAGCTACCACCATTCTAGCGAGTCTTTCACTCTGCATTTTTATAGTCTCTGTACATTTATTTCGTTAATAGAAATCATGTATTATTGTATCTCTATGTTTATGGTTGCATATCTGATACATTTATGTTATATTATTGGATATCCACGATATCTCTATGAATTTCTTTATTATATCTCCACTCTCATTTTGTGTCGAAAATAATTCGGATCAGTGGTATCAGAGCAGGCTGCTCTTGATTTTTTTTTAGTGCATGTCCCTGACGAGATCCGAGTATAGCTAGTTGGGTCTCGATCTTGTCTCTCTGGAATACAATCACTCTGGCACACCCAAGAAATCCTCAATGGCAGAAGAAAAGAAAAATGATGGAGCAAACGATCCTATCAATCTGTTGTTTGAGAAAGCTCTCACGCGATAGAGGGATGAAATGATGGAGAATTTTTCCCACATCCTTCAGCGTCTGACAATAGCATCAGGCGCATATTCATCAAGCGGCCACTTTGGAGGCACCTCGCCTTTCAATATACAATTTAATTTTGATGTTCTGTATTTGAAGGACAGATAGATGCAGAAGCCCTAGAAAAATGGTTAACTCTGCTAGAAGGTTATTTCTCTGTTCACA
>ML781549.1:140866-151167 GCA_009831015.1 Picea engelmannii | reverse complement strand
TGTATGTGCTAAGGATTTAGATATCTAGAATATCATACTGCAAGTTCAAGATTTCAAATAAGAATGAAATCTAGTTGAATGTCTCAGCAAAGGGCATCACATCATCGCAACACAAAAAACCCACGACTAATTATTGTCATGTACGATTGATTTGTTGTTTTTTTTTTGGATGATTTGAAGGCTTGCTATGCTTGTGATTCTTCTTCATATAATATGATAAAATTTCAAGATAGAGAGGGTGTTAGGGACCTAACCTACCTAACCTCTCAAGTGGGTAGAATAATATATTTCCATGTAATAAAGGTTAATATTAATAAGGCCTAGCAATAAGGAGGAATAAGTCAATTGTAAGAAGACCTAATAGAATCTTCCACTTCTAGAAGGATATTCCTCTAGATTGTTCTTTTGGATAGATAGATTTAGTATAAATAAGAGTAGAGGGTATGAGAATTTTTGTCTTGGAAAATTATTGTAATATAACTCTACTCTGCTGGAGGTTTCCCCCTTGAAGAGGCAAGCAAACATTGTTTCCTATCAATAATGGTATAATTTTGGTGTTGTAGTTCCATATAATTTTTTGTTTTGTTGTTATATCTGCAATATTTTTGTATTCTATTGCTATATTAGTATTATTCTTTGCATTATTTCTCTGTTCTGCTAATATAATAAATCTGGTACCTTACAAGTGGTATCAGAGCACTTTCCTCGACAGAAAATTGTGGGTTAATTTTTTTTCAGGGTAGAAACGTATTTTGACATCTTAAAGCTACAAATATCTGTCGTTACATGCATAAACCCATGGTAGAGGACTAATACACGCAGGAAATACAAGAGGTACCTAAGTGCACATCTGTTGGCCACCCTTGTAACCCATGTCGGTACCCCTTCGAGTGGTAGTGCATCAAACAACACATGTATACAGATCGACCTAGATCTCCTGAAGCCCTTCGTAGATAAACTGATTGGTCGCCTGACTGCTATAGTGCCATCGATAACAACACTCAGGAATATACTGTCTAGTACCTGGGTAGTCGAGTAGTATGGCTAAGGCAATAGTCTAGCCTCCTTAGTTGGTTCCATGAGATATTGGGTCGAGTACTACTATTGGAACCCGCACATAGATCAAAGAGCTATAGCACAGGGAAAATCCCTGTCTGTAGAAACCCTGAATACCCTAACCCTTGGGACAGAAATTAAAATAGAATAGACAAGCTCTATTTCCATGCAACTATGCCTTATGCATTCTAGTTGCGAAATTACTACACATTTCTCCTTGTTAAGCATTTGGACATTTCATCACTGTAGTATTATTCAGCCCAGAGTATAACTCCCGTCGGCACATTTATTTGGGACCTATCCCACTGGATTCCCCTTTTCTCCCTGATCACAGTCATTTTTAATCCTTTTTTTTTTCTGTGGACCCAAACCCTTCTCAGCTTCCCTAATTTTCCACATATTCCATTATGTTCCAATTCTCGCCCTAATCATCATGGTACCTATCACTTATAAGTCCTTTTTTGTGGCCCCACCCACCCATTTTTCCTTACCCGCACTTCCCCTCTCCAAATGGCCACCACTCACAACCAAGACATGAAAGCTTCCATCAATCATGTGGAATTTGAGATTGCCTCTACCAATTCCTGCATTGTAAAATTCGATTCCCAAGTCGAGAACCAATCTAATACCCTCAAGTCTATTGTCAACCAGTTGTTGAACTGCCCTTCGGCCCCTTCCTCTTTAGACCAACTCGATGTTGTTGATTCCTCCCATTATCTGCATTTTCAATCCAACTAGTTTCAACGTGACCCTCATCTTTGTTACGAGGGAAAAAATCTCTATGGCCAAGGGTAAACCACAACAGACAGGTATGATTGCAAAAATCAACTCAATTCCAATGTATGCTATATAAACTAATGTGCATGATAAGAAAGAGGCCTACCTCGATCCAACGTTCGATGATGTTCCACCATTGATCACTTCGATCCAAATATTTATACCTGCAACAAGTTCTCAACAAGCAAGCAGAGCAAGTACATAGTGATAATATAAAGGGGTTAGCACATTAGATTAAATAATCCATTAATAAACATTACAAACATGCCCATGCATAATAATCATATATTTGCACGATACCAATAGGACCGGAAAAGAGTATTTCTATTAATAATTGATCAGCATAAGTGACAACATTACAGACTTCTGTGTCGGAATGATTCGAAACCAAGAAACCAAGCTACTTCCAAATGGGCCTCCACCACTTCGATCCTCCACCAAAGGCAAGCTCATAGGAGAGAGACAATGAAGTTGTCTCAACAATCGGGAAAGAGCTTGGGGGTTGAACACTGTGTTCATACTTGAGCGACAAAGGGATGCAGACTCAATATGAAGTAATTTCTCTAGAGTAAGTTTTCTCTCAAAGTTGAATGCTTTCTCCTCTATTCCATAACTCAGAATTGTTCTTTTATAGTCTTCAAAATGCAACTGAAGGGCCGAGTCAGAATGTTTCCAGTATGTGGAAGGCCAAGGATCAAAGATCTCATGTCGTGACATGGAAACACGACTCCATTTTTTTATTTTTTGGCACAAATCCTGATGTACATGGGCTTTAGTGGAGCAGCCTACGTATACGCATGTTGTATAGCAGATAGGGAGCATATATGTGGAAAAATGTGTATTTTTGGCTCTGGATTCATCAAAAATGGATGACAAGTCTGCATAGGGAAATGGAAAAAGGCCCTCTGTGCGAGATAACAATGGTGAGGCAAATATTTCTATAATAGTCTTCCCCACGTCGAGGTCAATAAATTTGATGGTTTCCATCCTATGGGTTGGGTCACTCAAATGGAGCATTATTTTTCTGTGCATGGTATTACTAATGAGTTGGCCAAACTTTGCTATTTTTCCTCTATCTAGATCCTGAACGATGGAAATGGTGGCAATGGCATAAAAATTCACGTCAGGCGTATATTGCCTGGACCTAATTTGATGCAAAGCTCTATGACCTCTTTGACACTGATACCCACTATCTCGATCATTTGACCAAGTTGAAACAACCAGGCACAGTGGAATACTTTATAACTACTTTTGAGCATTTGGCCTTTCAAACCGAGGGTATGTCAGATGCTTTCTTCTGTGAATTCTTTATCAATGGCCTAAAGGATGAAATATGATGCCAGGTTCTCATGTCCCACCCTCAGACTTGGTTGGAAGCTACTAAACATGCTAAAGAGTCCCAACAAGTTGTTTTTTCCCAGAACAAAAAACCATATTTTGTTCCTCACCCTTTACCCACTAATCCTAACCCCCCTGTCACTCCCCTCAAGGTCTAGAAATTAACTAGGGATGAAATGGTTGAATGCCAACTGAAGGGTCTTTGTTATAATTGTGATCAAAAATATTTTCCAGGGTAGAAGTGTAAGTGACAAAAACTTTTTATGGCCATTTCCGAAGATGTTCTCGAGAAGGATGTGACAGTTCCACTTGTTGAAGATCCCTCCCTTCCCGATGCTACCCAAGATCCCGTTGACCTACCTAAAGTTGAACCACTCATTTCCTTGCATGCCCTCATTGGATTCTCTTCTCCACAAACACTCAATATCATTGGCTATATTAAGAGTAGGAAGTTCATCATCCTTGTTGATAGTGGTAGCACCCACAATTTATTCATCGTCTCATTTCCCAGGAAACCAATTGTTATATTCATGTTGTCAATAATTTTCAAATCATGATAGCCAATGGTGGGTCCATGAAATGTGGTGGGTATTGTGAAAATGTATGTCTTCAAATTGGACATTATCACCTAAAATCTCATATGTTTTCCATTGAAATGGGAGGTTGTGACATTGTGTTAGGTGATGAATGGTTACACACGTTGGGTCCCATTCTTATGGATTTTAAGGAATTAACCATGCAATTCCAACAGGAGGGACAAAGGTATCACTTCCAAGGTATCAAAGTTGGTTCTCCTCAAATCATCAGTTCCCATCGCATGGAAAATATCCTCAAGAAAGGCTACTCTGGTATTATTTCTCAACTCCATTCTATTCACACGGTTGAGACACCCTATGTGCATCCTGACCTAACATCTATTCTCTCAAAACACCAAGCTATTTTTTCCAATCCTCAAGGAATTCCTCCTTCTTGTGGTATTCATGATCATTCGATACCCCTTGTTCTTGGCAGTCTTCCACCTAATGTTCACCCTTATCGCCATGCCTTTGCCCAAAAGAATAAAATTGAGAAAATAGTGCAGGAATTACTACAAGTGGGTGTTATCTGCCCAAGTCCCAGCCCTTATTCTTCTCCTATGGCCATGGTACTTATGAAAGAAGGTACTTGGTGCATGTGTTCTGAATTTCATGCCCTCAATAAACTCACCATCAAGGACAAGTTTCCCATTCATGTCATTGATGATCTCTTGGATGAGTTGAGTTGTGATCAGTATTTCACTAAACTCGATTTGTGTTTTGGCTACCACTAGATACATATAAAAGATGCTAACATCCCCAAGACTGCCTTTCGAACTCATGAGGGTCACTATGAGTTCTTGGTCATTCCCTTTGGCCAGTGTAATGCCCCCTCCACCTTCCAAAGCCTCATGAATCATGTCTTCCATTTTATTTACAAGAAAGGTAAAGAAAATGTTGTTGTTGATGCTCTTTCTCTAAAATCTGAAGATGAGGGGTCCCTGTTCTCCCTACCCTTCATTGTACCAGATTGGCTCCAAGCTATTCGCTAGGAATGGCTACACGATCCTAAAATTTCTCATCTAATACAACAATTGCAAGCCAATTCTCCAGTTTCCCCAGGGTACTCTTGGCACAGTGATGATCTTCGCTAGAAAGGTCATTTGTATTTAAGTAAACAATCACAACTTAAATCCGCAGTGCTTTCTAAGCTTCATGCTACTCCCACAACTGGGCACTCAGGGTTTACCAAAACCCATGACAGGGTCAAATGTTCTTTTTTCTGGGATGGTATGAAAAAGGACATTCGCACTTTTTTGGAAGAATGTGATGTCTGTCAACGTAACAAGGGAGAAACCATCAAATCCCTTGGCACACTCCAATCGCTTCCGATTCAACCCGCTATTTGGAGGGACATCCCTATGGATTTCATTGTGGGATTACCTAAATCAGGAAATAAGTCAGTCATCATGGTGGTAGTTGATTGTCTTTCCAAGTATGCTCATTTATGTTATCTTCAACATCCATTTACTGCATCCACTATGGCTCAACTTTTCATGGATCATATATTCAAGATTCATGGCATGCATCATTTTATTGTTTCTGATCGAGACCCCACTTTCACCAGCATTTTTTGGAAAGAACTATTCAGGCTACAGGGCACCCAATTGCATCTCATCACCACCTATCATCCCCAAATTGATGGTCAAACTAAAGTTGTCAACAAGTGTTTGGAGACTTATTTGAGGTGTTTTTCCTCTGAAAGGAAAAATCAATGGACTCAATGGTTACCATTAGTTTAATGGTGGTACAAAACTTCTTACCATACAACTACTCGCATGACTCCTTTTGAAGCAGTATATGGACAAAAGCCACCTTTTGTTCTCCCCTACATTCCAGGTGTCTTGAAGGTTCGGGCAGTTGAACAAACACTTACAGTTCAGGAAGATACTCTTTGTACCCTCAAAGAGAATTTGGTCATGGCTCAAAATCACATGAAGCAACAAGCTGATCAAGGTCGCTCAAAACGTCAATTCATTGAAGGAAACCAGGTATTTCTTCAAATGAAACCTTATAATAAAACTTCACTCAAGGCTGAACATTGTCAAAAACTGGCCCCCAATTTTTATGGTCCTTATATAGTTCTCAAGCATGTGGGACAGGTCGCCTATTAGTTAGCTTTGCCTAGTTCTTCTAAGCTCCATCATGTTTTTCATGTCTCTTTCTTAAAGAAGGTGATTGTAACTAAGTGTCAAACTCAAACCATCCTTCCCGAGTTGGATGAAGAAGGATCCATTTGGTTAGAACCACAAGCAGTTTTGTACCAGCGTCAGCATCGTCTTCGTCAGTGCACCATCAAGGAAGTGTTAATCTAGTGGAAAGATACAACTCCCACAGATGCCACCTAGGAGCCAGCTACCACTCTGCAACAATTTCCTCATCTCACACCTTGAGGACAAGGATGATTTTAGGGGGGAGGTAATGTTAGGGACCTAACCTACCTAACCCCTCAAGTGGGTAGAATAATGTATTTCCATGTAATAAAGGTCAATATTAATAAGGCCTAGCAATAAGGAGGAATACATGAATTGTAAGAAGACCTAATAGAAGCTTGCACTTATAGAAGGATCTTCCTCTAGATTGTTCTTTTGGATAGATAGATTTAGTATAAATAAGAGTAGAGGGTATGAGAAGTTTTGTCTTGGAAAATTATTGTAATAGAGCTCTGCTCTGATGGAGGTTGCCCTCTTGAAGAGGCAAGTGAACATTGTTTCCTATCAATAAAGGTATAATTTTGGTGTTGTGGTTCCATATAATTTGTTGTTGTTAGCCTATGGCTTAACTTTACCAATCACTAAGTCTAAATTTGTTAGACAACTGAGAGGGGGAGGGTGAATCAGTTGTTACCGTGCTTAAACAATTATGGTTCTTTTAAACTCTTTGTAGAGATACTGAATGATGATCACAATAATATAGAGAAATAAACAATGGCACTTTCAGCATCATTCACATATATGAGAAACATAGAGAAAGATATTTCCCGAGGAAAACCATGCAGGGTAAAAACCTCTTTTTCTTTATATGATAAGTAATGGTTACATTCTTTACAGTATCATACATATGAGCACCAACTCATAATGAGGCTACAACCTCAGTTTTGCAAGCTCCAACTTGCTAAGAGCACCAATTCTCTGTTTTCTCTAGCACCCACTAGAGGGAAGCACCAACTCCCTGGTTTCTCTAGCACCAACTAGAAGGAAGCACCAACTCCCTGGTTTTTCTAGCACCAACTAGAAGGAAGCACCAACTCCCTGTGTTCAAGCACCCACTTGAACCTTTGAGGACACAAGTCCTCCTTAGCTCCTCCCAACCACCCTGAAATATAAATATTTTCTACTGAAACTTATTACAGTGATATGATGTTCAACAATGGCTTACCAGACTCATCACTGCTCTGTTGTATTTCGTTTCTCTATCTGCCTCATTGTCTTTCTGCAAACATCACTTGCGCTGTCTATTCTTCTGCTTCTTATGCTCTGTGCGCCATGTCCATTCACTGTACAGTTCCTCTTTTGTGCTCTTCAGCTGCTGCACTCTCCTCCTTCTTCACACATGAATCACCTTCACCAACAACAATCACAGCAACCTCCAACAACAACAGCAACCTCTTCTCTTCTCTGTACCGTATATATGTAGCTTCTGTGCATATTGTGCATGCAATATTCATCATTCCTCTGCATGCTCATCCCACGCTAATATCATCCACATCTCAAGTGTTCTGCGTGATCATCATCGTGACTCTTCATCTTCTCTGGTTGTTTTCCCATGCATTCAGCATCACTGGGTGTTATGCTGAGATTCCTCAGCCTCTCTGGCAGTTCGAGACTCTTCATCTTCTCTGTGACAATCGAGCTCACTTTCTCTGTTTTAGTTATAGGCCTCAATCCTCATCCAGTTCTCAATCGCCTCCATGAACATATTCATCCCTCTTGAAGATTCCCAGAGGCTCTTCACCTTCTCTGTCAATCATCCCCAAGTGTTTTTGAGTCCTCTCGCTGAAACCATCAGTGGTTTCTGGCAGTTATACTGTGTCGTGCTATAGTAGCCCTCCGATCTTGTTCAAATTCACCTACATCGTTGGATTGATTCCAAGGGATCTTGTATTCATTTTGACATTTTGGCTTTCGACAATTTGGCATTCGTGTGACCATGTATCTCGACATTCCTAGACACGATCCCTGAAATTCTGAGGTGCAACTCATCTACACTAGGTCCTTCCTCCACATGACCACATGTGGTGACCACAGGTTGCACTAAAAGGCACTATGAACTCATGATCTTCATTGAACCTGATCGACGGTCCATGATCTCGATGAATCAACGATCTAGATCTTTTCGAGATCTCACATCTCGCTGTTCCTTAGTTGGAGATTCTCATCACTCCAAGTCGTGATAGGCGAAGCTCCGAGATTGAGCTCAGATCAATGGTCCACGTTCTTGGTGATCCGACGGTCTTGATCTTTTCGTGATATCGCATCTCGTTGTTCCTTAGATGGAGGTTCTCGTCACTCCAAGTCGCGATAGGCGAAGCTTCGAGATTGAGCTCAGATCAACGGTCCACATTCTTGGTGATCCGACGGTCCTGATATTTTCGTGATCTCACATCTCGTTGTTCCTTAGATGGAGGTTCTCTTCACTCCAAGTCGCGATAGGCGAAGCTCCGAGATGGAGCTAGATCAACGGTCCAGAATCTTGGTGTATTGACGGTCCAGATCTCTTCGTGAATTCGCATCTCATAGTTCCTGTGATGAAGGGTCTCATCACCCCAAGTCATGATAGCCGAGACTCCGAGATGGAGTCAGGTCAATGGTCAAGATCAAACCTTGATTTGACAGCTAATATCAAACCCCGTTCCTTTGACTTTCTAGTCAGCGGCATGACGATCTTTCGCCACGTGTCCTATGGACCCAATGGTTCAGATCTTGTCGTGATTTCGACACTTCATAGGCCTTCTTCATGCATGATCAACTGTCCACATTCCTTGGTAATCTGATGGCCAAGATCTTTTCGTGAATTCGCATATTGCAAGTTTGAGCCTCTTTCCTTTGAATTTCCTGACCTGCAAAACTCCGAAATGGAGTCTTTGTGGTGCTCTGATATTTCGCCGTGCATCCTCTTGATCCAATGGACCACAACTGTCATCTCTTCCTTGCAGCTTCACCATATCTAACGGCTATTGGTCCTTCGTACTTCCCATAGATCCTACGGCCCAGATCTTCTCGCGATTTTGCCACTTCGCCGTGTTAGTTCTCAACACCTTCAAGTCCCGATCTATGAAACCCCGAAATGGAGTCAGACCAACATAATTTGGCCTTTCTCATTTCTCCTCTTCTGCGTGTTCTTCTTCCTATATTCTGATCTAACGGCCATCATTCTTTCGAGAATTTTGAATGGATCCAACAATCAGAACTTCTTCTCAATCTTTACGGGCCTTCGATCATTCGATCAACCTGAACTTATCTTCTGTTTTCCTGGTTGCGTTGCCTTTGATCATTCGATCTTCCTGAATATCACTGCATTGCTGATCGTCGCTGCTGTACTCAAGCCTTCATCACAGCTGTACTTTCCATGAATGACAAGAATACGCTTCATGTTAAGCATTTTCCAACAATCTCCCCCTTTGGCATTGATGGCAACTAAGGCACCCAAATTCTTTTCTCCCCCTTTGACATCAATGTCAACGAAGTGACATACTCTCCCCTAAGCTATCGCAGTAATTTTAGGAGGCATTAGATATTCAAACAATACACAACTCCCCCTAACAAGATGGACTTTTTAGGTGTGAAACGAAATGACACCCAGCTTCTGTCTGAGATATTCAAACGGTGTCTTGGCTAGGGGCTTAGTAAAGATGTTTGCAAGTTGTTTTGTAGTGGGAATGCAATGGACCTGAACAATCTGATTGGTGACCTTCTCTCTCAGAAAATGATATTTTATGGGAATATGTTTTGTCTTGGAGTGGAGGACAGGATTTTTAGACACACTGATGGCACTTGTGTTATCACAATGAATTGGGATCGGTGCAGTATATTTTACCTCTAAGTTTGCAAATGTCTGAATCATCCATAATACCTGTGTGCAACAGGTAGCAGCAGCAATGTACTCTGCCTCTGTGGTTGATAAAGAAATGGAACCTTTCTTTTTACTAAGGCAGGCTACTAATGAGTTACCCAATAAGAATGCTCCTCCACTGGTGTTTTTTCTCTCATCAACACAATTTGCCCAATCTGCATCTGAATAAGTAGTCAACTGAAGACTTTGATTTCTGGGATACCACTAACCATAAGTCATTGTTTCTTTTAAGTACCTGAATATCCTTTTGACAGCTTGCAAATGACTCTGTTTAGGTGCAGCCCGATATCTTCCTACCATTCCTACAACATGCATTATGTCTGGGCGAGATGCTGTGATCTACAACAGGCTTCCTATCATTGATCAATATGAGCTTTGATCAACATCAGGTGAATCATCATCCTTGCTTAATTTACATCCAGTTACCATAGGTGTACCCACAGGTTTAGAATCTTCCATTTGAAACCTTTTCAACATTTCTCT
>ML781549.1:123192-136643 GCA_009831015.1 Picea engelmannii | reverse complement strand
CCGAGGAAACCCATGCAGGGTAAAAACCTCTTTTTCTTTATATGATAAGTAATGGTTACATTCTTTACAGTATCATACATATGAGCACCAACTCATAATGAGGCTACAACCTCAGTTTTGCAAGCTGCAACTTGCTGAGAGCATCAACTCTCTGTTTTCTCTAGCACCCACTAGAGGGAAGCACCAACTCCCTGGTTTCTCTAGCACCAACTAGAAGAAAGCACCAAGTCCCTGGTTTTTCTAGCACCAACTAGAAGGAAGCACCAACTCCCTGTGTTCAAGCACCCACTTGAACCTTTGAGGACACAAGTCCTCCCTAGCTCCTCCCAACCACCCTGAAATATAAATATTTGCTATTGAAACTTATTACAGTGATATGATGCTCAACAATGTCTTACCAGACTCATCATTGTTCTGTTGTATTTCGTTGCTCTGTCTGCCTCATTGTCTTTCTGCAAACATCACTTGCACTGTCTGTTCTTCTACTTTTTATGCTTTGTGCGCCATGTCCATTCACTGTACAGTTCCTCTTCTGTGCTCTTCAGTTGTTGCACTCTCCTCCTTCTTCACACATGAATCACCTTCACCAACAACAATCACAACAACCTCCAATAGCAACAACAACCTCTTCTCTTCTCTGTACCGTATATATGTATCTTCTGTGCATCTTGTGCATGCAATATTCGCCATTCCTCTGCATGCTCATACCGCGCTAATCTCCTCCACATCTCAAGTGTTCTGCGTGATCAGCATCGTGACTCTTCAGCTTCTCTGGCTATTTTCCCACGCATTCAGCATCACTGGGTGTTATGCTGAGATTCCTTAGCCTCTCTAGCAGTTCGAGACTCTTCGTCTTCTCTATGACAGTTGATCTCACTTTCTCTGTTTTAGTTATAGGCCTCAATCCTCATCCAATTGTCAATCGCCTCCACGAACATATTCATCCCTCTTGAATATTCCCAGAGGCTCTTCACCTTCTCTGTCAATCATCCCCAAGTGTTTTCGAGTCCTCTCACTGAAACCATCAGTGGTTTCTGGCATTTATATTGTTTCGTGCTACAGTAGCCCTCCGATCTTGTTCAAATTCACCTGCACTATTGGATTGATTCCAAGGGATCTTGTATTCGTTTCGTCATTTTGGCTTTCGACGGTTCGGCATTCATGTGACCATGTGTCTCGACATTCCCAGACATGATCCCTGAAATTTCGAGGCGGAGCTCATATGCACTAGGTCCTTCTTCCACGTGACCACATGTGGTGACCACAGATTGCACTAAAGGGCGCTGTGAACTCATGATCTTCATTGGCCTTGATCGACGGTCCATGATCTCGATGAATCAACGGTCCAGATCTTTTCGAGATCTCGCATCTCGTTGTTCCTTACTTGGAGGTTCTTGTCACTCCAAGTCATGATAAGCGAAGCTCCGAGATTGAGCTCAGATCAATGGTCCACGTTCTTGGTGATCTGATGGTCCTGATCTTTTCGTGATCTCGCATCTCGTTGTTCCTTAGATGGAGGTTCTCGTCACTCCAAGTCGCGATAGGGGAAGCTCTGAGATTGAGCTCAGATCAACGGTCCACGTTCTTGGTGATCCGACGGTCCTGATCTTTTCGTGATCTGACATCTCATTGTTCCTTAGATGGAGGTTCTCGTCACTCCAAGTCGCGATAGGCGAAGCTCCGAGATGGAGCTGGATCAACGGTCCAGAATCTTGGTGTATTGACGGTCCAGATCTCTTCGTGAATTTGCATCTCGCAGTTCCTGTGATGAAGGGTCTCATCACTCCAAGTCACGATAGCCGAGACTCCAAGATGGAGTCAGGTCAACGATCAATATCAAACCTTGATTTGATGGCTAAGATCAAACCTCATTCCTTTGACTTTCTAGTCAGCGACATGACGATCTTTCGCCACATGTCCTATGGACCCAATGGTTCAGATCTTGTCGTGATTTAGACACTTCACAGGCCTTCTTCATGCATGATCAATTGTCCACATTCCTTGGTGATCTGATGGCCAAGATCTTTTCGTGAATTCACATATTGCGAGTTTGAGCCTCTTTCCTTCGAATTTCCTGACCTGCGAAACTCCGAAATGGAGTCTTTGTGGTGCTCTGATCTTTCGCCACGCGTCCTCTTGATCCAACGGACCACGACTGTCATCTCTGCCTTGCAGCTTCACCATATCTAATGGCTATTGGTCCTTCGTACTTCCCATAGATCCTACGGCCCAGATCTTCTCGCGATTTCGCCACTTCGCCATGTGAGTTCTCAACACCTTCAAGTCCCGATCTACGAAACCCCGAAATGGAGTCAGACCAACATAATTTGGCCTTTCGCATTTCTCCTCTTCTGTGCGTTCTTCTTGTCTATATTCTGATCTGACGGCCCTCATTCTTTCGGGAATTTTGAATGGATCCAACGATCAGAAATGCTTCTCAAGCTTTACGGGCTTTCGATCATTCGATCAACCTGGACTTATCTTCTGCTTTCCTGGTTGCGTTGCCTTTGATCATTCGATCTTCCTGAATATCACTACGCTGTTGATCGTCGCTGCTGTACTCAAGCCATCATCACTGTTGTACTTGCCATCAATGACAAGCATATGCTTCCTGTTAAGCATTTGCCAACAAAATTGTCACCTATATTTGTATTATTCATTTATGATATTAGTAATATATCCTCAAGTGATGACTAATGAGTTAGTTAAGATTGCCTAGCCTAGTCATCATGCATGATTTTAGGATCTAGAGCAAATCTCTCTATGAGGTGGCATCACCCATTGGACTATAAATATGTAACATTGGAGTGAATACATTGTGTGTTGGCTAGTCAGCCTTTTCTGCCATGTTGTTGTTCTTGTTTATGTTTTATCAATTGGTATCAGAGCTATGGTGAAAATAGGATGAAAATATTCAAAGCCTCTTTAGTATTAAGGGGCATGAGTGATCCTCTATGGTAGTAATTGTTCATAAGAACTTGGTTTAATATCATGAGAGTGCTCCATGTGCCATTGGAAATTCTCACTTGATGATGACTATTAGTCCAGTTGGCTAGATGATTGGTGCACTCGAGCTTCATGTGAAGGACACAAGGACAATGAATTCGGTAAATTGATTGTATCAATATTGTCATCCAAACTGAATTTTTGATGGTTGAATGAAATGAAATCATGAAGTTTAATGTAATCTATGCCTGAAATTGAGCACTTAAATTGATCACGGATCTCTTTGAACTGTTTGAAAACAACTCGCTGGAAAGTAATTTGGTTGTTTGTGAAAGTTTTTTTTTAAGGTTGATGGTGTGAACATGGAACCACATGTTCCATAGAAATATACTATGAATCATATCTTAATTTAATCGGTTGCAAGGTTTGATTTCAAATCGCATGGGTTTTAAATAGAGGTATTGAAAGATTTGTGCAAATCTATTTTTATTTGTGGCATGGTGTATCCATTGCCACATATTGTTGTCTAATCCCAATCATGAGGGGGCAGAGCAACAGAAGGCGATTGAACATTCAAAGTGCAGGTTACAGATGATGAATTTCAGTTCAATGCCATTGCAGTCCAAAGCCATTGAATTCTATTCCAAAGGAACCACACACTCGTTCTTGATTTAATGAAATTACTGAAGTGATAAGCTATGCCATTCGAAGGAAAGGAAGTTGAAATTGTGGAGGCATTTTCTTCATTGTACCTGGAAATAGAAGAGAAACTCCATGAATAGTCCATGCAATTGTTGGGCAAGGGGGGAAGATATGTTAAGAAACAAATCTGAAGGTGTGGATTGGATTTGATCTGTGATATGGACAACAATTGATGCAAATCTTCCCAACTAAGAGAGAGCATGGGATCTGTCAATAGTAAAGAATCTCACACAAGAGAAGCAATACTTCCCATATCTGTTTTGATATCTGTATACAACTCTGTGATTTTGTGCATAGAAGCCAGCTCATGTGGAGGTGTGTGCTTCAGATCATTGTGTATTTGGGTGGTGATACATTCTTGGATGCCTTTCTCTATGGTCGGAATTTATCATATCACAAGAACAACTCCAACAGTGATACCTAATCCCCCCCTCGAACTACTAGCAGTTTTCTAGCCTCATCGCTTCCATGAATGATATTCCATCCAACAATTATGGTAAATTCCTTTGATGTAGGGCGCGATCTGTGGAGGCACTAGAATTGAGGCACTGATCTCCCAGGTCTCTGAGTGGAGGCTCTAGAATCATACTACTGCTGGTGTTGTGCTATATTCAATCTAGAGAGGAGTCCAGAGATCAACAGTGTCATTTAATCATCCTTTCATTGTTACCTCCGCGGAGTTTAATTTTAGCTGATATCTGTCTATCAGTTGCGATGGAAATGGAGATGGAGAAGCTACGCATCAGACAACAAGTGTTGTTGGACCATTTGAGGCTTGCTCATTTCCCCAAGGCTTCCACGGATCTATATTCTCAAGAAATTTCTGGTTCTAGGAATTGTTTGTGCAGTTTCCAAGTTTAAATTGTGTGAAGAACCTCGCATTGATCATCAGATGAAATCGATGATTCAGACCCAAAGTGAGATTAGGGTTTGAAATCGTGTTAAGTTGGCATATTCAGGATTTGATAAATTTCTATATGGATTTCTTTGGAGTCTTCCAGCAACGAGGTCCTGATATTGTTATTCAATTTGGTAAGTAGCACTTTGCCAATGCATAATTTCCTTTTCGGATGAAATTGAAGTCAAGAAACCCTTTGTTTGTGGGTATGCCAAGGGCACAGGTCTTGTAATATTCATTCTTTGTTGTAATATTCTAGAGATCGAAGTCTGTGTTGATAAAAAGGTGGAATCGAACTCATGGCAAGTTATTGAGGGGATGCCCCAATTGATTGGGGTTTGTTAGTTGTCTGGGAAATAGCACATTCTCATAACGCACCAGGTACAGTCCTGATTTATATGAAATCGAGTGGGTGGTTTTCATATGAACTCTAGTGACAACAAAACCTTGATCCCAAAATCGTGGAGCTTTGACACTCAATTCAGGTCAACAACCCATGTGCCAAGAGAATATGAAAGAGGCGTTTGACATTGAATCCTTGTTTCTCTAACTTCCAATACATTTGGCCACAATTGTTGTACTAGCTTGTGTACAATTCTGAAAACCATAGATCTTCTCCAAGCTTTCCAAGTGGAGGTTTATTTAGATTGTTGATGGTAAATGCGCTAAGTATATACTCATTCACAAATCATTTTCAAGTTGTGTTAATGTCTGCTGAATGGTAAGTTGAAAATGTGTGGAGCTTGGTATAGAATGAGAATTCATGTGCAGGGACAGAGAGGATTTTTTTTTTATGCCAATTCGATAGTGTATGGATTCAATGCAAAGATTGGGGCTTTGTAAACCAAATTTGTGTTGGGTTATTTAACCATTATACATGCAGATTATTGATCGTGTTTTGAACTTGGAGAACCTTTGACAAGAAAAATTAGTTTGACAAGTATAGTTGAGGACTTGTGAAAGTGAAATTGAAGAAGCTTGAAGTCTAGTCTTAAAATTGATGAGGTTCGTGTAGTTGTTACAAAATTGAAATGGGGTAATTGAAGCTTGGTTGCAAAAACTTTGTAAAAAGGAGTTATAAAGTTCTTCTTATAAGTTGGGACATGAACACCATTGAAGGCTTCTATTTGTATTGTGATCACAAGGGAATCCATAATAAAATGAAGTATTTTTGTTTGTGTCCTAGATCCGCCCGAAATTAAATAAGGGGTTCTCAGGTACACCTTGAGTAGTGTGTTGTGGTGAAATTTTCATGCTTGTCTTACAAGTAAGTTTACTATCTAGTTTTGACATAAACAAACTTACAATTTTTTGCAACACACATAATCCCAAACACAATGTTACTCGTGAACATGCATTCAAGCAAAAGTAATGCAAATCAAGCATAAAAAAAGAATACTAAAGAAATGAACAAGTCAAGCTCGTAAGCAAAGGAGAACTAGACTTAAAAGCATCGACAACACATTCAAGAGTAATTCAACTTCAGAATCAGGATTTATTGTAACTTGCAAATTGTCCTTTTGTAAGTTTACTTGTCTTTTTAAAATCAAGTTGAGTTGAATTGAATTTGTCATAAGCTACATTTTCGGCTGAGCCCGACACCCTAGAGTCATTTTGAGTCGTAATTGACAAGGTTGAGTGTTAAAACTCAAATCATTGTAAACATCACACTTTGAATGCATTTCCGGTGGTAACCGACATCCTCAACTTCCTGGAAGCACATTCAAGCAAGGGAAGTACAAGGGAGCATGAAACAAAATCAAGCGAGCGTGAAGTTCAAGCGAGCGATTCAAGTGAGCGAGTTGCAGATAAGCCTTCTTCTGTCGAGTCAAAATTGTAATAAGGATCTACCTACACAAGGAGACCTCTTTTAGTGTTTTGAAAATGGCTCAAAGTCTCGAATTATTAGAGTTATTAAACACTCCAATAAACACCACTGAAGACAACATAGTGACATTGAACAAAGAAACTCTTCAATCAATGCTAACTTGTTTGCAAGTGATGCAAGCTAAAGTTAGACTTCTTCAATCTCTACCTTAACTATTGAATGATGAGTTGACTGATCTAAAAAATAAACAACCATTGAAGTGTTCTGAACTAGTTTTTGTTCAGCACAACCCTCTCTATGATGATGAAGATGATGATGATGATAATGTTTTTGATCAACAATCAATGAAGGAACAACACAGTGATACAACTTCAGAATCAGTTTCAGACGAAGTTGAATCTATTAATGAACCTACATTTCAAGAGTTTTCTTTTGATTTCAGTGAAGAAAACCTTTCAATGATGCATCAACATGCAGTAAATCCGCGTTCACACATTTCAAAGCAACAGGTTCATAATACTCTTTCCAAGCCCATTATCAGACATTGGGAAGAAATCATTTACAAAAAGAATAGAACAGGAATTGGATATGACAAGGAAGTTACCTTTCATATTCCTGATTATTCCAGACCAATCAAGTTCCAAAGTGCTAGATTCCTTCAAGAAGATTCACTTTCACCTATTCAAGTTCAGCATCAGAATGATAAGTACCAACATTGTAATCGAGTTGGTCATAAGGAGAATTAGTGTTTTGATCTCCATCATTGCCAGCATTGTGGCAAGCATAACCATTCTTCAGACAAATGTTCAACACTGAAGAAACCTGCAAGATTGAAAATTCACACTGAGTGGATTGATCCTTAGCAATGGTCATCAACAACCAAGTGATTATCTAAGTCTTACCGTAGAATTCAATCTCGAGTAAAGACCAATCATGTAGCACATAACATTTTTGTACCTCACATAAGTGGTCCCCTTATGGCATAGCTTTCGAGCATGGCCCTCATGGGATGAGATAACATGTGATTTTTTCTGCATGCCCACTTTGTGTTGTACTCAAAATGAAACAAGTACGGTACTCTCTTGAGCCTAGAAGGGGGGAGTACAATGATGAAACTATCATGGACCTTAAGGGGGGGAGTTAAAAATTCCAGTGAAGATGGTTCATGAAACCACTTATGATCTCTCCTTTCAGCTGACAAAGGGGGGAATTGATGATGGAATTGAAGATGGTTGTCAGACAGAAAGTTTTGACAACAACAAACATCAAGTATGCCAGATGGGCATGAAATCTGCCAAATGGGCAACTGTGGTCTGTAGATGACAGACTTTGGAAGAATTATGGTTCAATAAGTTTAAGTTGAATCATATAGATATTGATTTTGAAAGCAATGATGTGAACATTTGGTTCACATAGATGGTCATTTGACCTAGCAGAGGACAAGAGGATCCTTTTGCATTGCAGCTTGGCATTTGATTGAGTTGTCAAGCATTTTCAGGGATGTGTCAGACTAGAAGCTGATTCACTTCTCTTGGTTCTCTCTCATCAGATTGGAGTTTACATTAAGTAAACAATTTTCATGCATCCTGGCTCACATGATTACATAGTGAGATTTTTCAGAGATGGCAGGCTTTGACAAGATTATGGTTCAATGACTTGCAATTGAATCATATGCAGTTTACATTGAGATGTTGTTGGACACCTAAAAGTGTCAAGATTGGTTAGCGGTTATCCAAAAACCATCAGATACATGGTATCAATTGGTCAGTGGTTATCCCAAACCACAGATTCAGAGAGCACTTCAGTGATGCACTGATAGTAGAGTGGTGATACTACATGTTCACCAATTAGCATAAGACATCAGATTCTTCTAGCTAAAATACTTGGCAAAATGATCAAATTGTCAAGCAATTAGGGAATGTTCAGATATTGCAACTATTCACTTCCATATCTCAGCGCTCTTCCAGTTCATTTCAAATGAACATGTTCAGCATCCAGATTGGTGGTTTTTCAGGGAGTTCTTCATTGAGGCTCAGCACAGGAGTTTTAGTATGAAGACTTGGAATTGATACCAATTTATGCTTTATTGCTGGTATTATTGATCGGACTTGTGATTGAGGAGGGGATTGTTAGCCCATGGCTTACCTTTACCAATCACTAAGTCTAAATTGTCACCTATAATTGTATTATTCATTTAGGATATTAGTAATATATCCTCAAGTGACGACTAATGAGTTAGTTAAGATTGCCTAGCCTACTCATCATGCATGATTTTAGGATCTAGAGAAAATCTCTCTATGAGGTGGCATCACCCATTGTGCTATAAATATGTAACATTGGAGTGAATACATTGTGTGTTGGATAGTGAGCCTTTTCCACCATGTTGTTGTTCTTGTTGATGTTTTATCAGTTGTTCCACTGTTATCTCTACAATATTTTCGTATTTTGTTGCTATCTCGGTATTATTCTCTGCATTATTTCTCTATTCTGCTAATATAATAGATCTGGTACCTTATAGAGGGGAGAACCTTTGCTTTGAGCCTCTCTAAGTACCCGTGCACAACAGAGAAAAAATAAACCACAAGTGACGAAGCTATAGAGGTTGTAACCATCAAGTTTGAGGGAAGTCTCTAACCAGAAGCAATGAGAAGAGTGAGCTTTTGGTAGTTGGAGGAATCATATTAGTTTTGGCACATGTTGAGACGCAAGAAGGTAAGAAGGTGTCGAGTTTCGACCTTAGCATGTAATAGACCTGTTGATGTGTTGATTCACAATTGAGTTTTGAGTTGTTGTAGTTTGAGGGATTAGTTATGATAATGGTGGAACTTCAGGTGCCATTAATCATAAGGAAGAGAAGAAGCATTAATCAAGTGGTTCCTAAGACAAATGAAGTATGAAGTTAATGTCACCTATTGTGTGTACAATTCAGATATTGCAACTAGTTATGGAGTGGGGGAATTTATTTTCTTTTACTTGTTGAGGCTTTGATCATGGTTGTAACAAAATGTCTATGTTATGGAAGTTCATTGACAACGGGAGAATCCCATACATAGGTTGTCATTTATATCCGGTCGTCTTGGTTAACATTCCTCATTGCAGAGGCATGTCTTATGACTCGTGCTACGGGAAATGATTACCACACAAGAAGAACATGAACTATGATGCAATTGGGGAGGAAGAAGATTCCAAGTTGAAGGTATGCTACATCATTGAGCCATACACAATGATAGTTGGAAAGATATTTTACATTTAGCCTTGTTGAAAGTCCGTTGTCCAAAAAGAGGCGAAACACTCATTGAATACCTATTGAAGGTATTTTTTTCATTCCACTTGCCACAATTGAGAAGTGAAATTTTATTTTATACATGCACAGTAATATCGAAATATACCTACAAATTCTATGTAAAGAGGAGGCATTTCTTTTAAAGCAAATTGATGCAATTCACTTAAATCAACTATGATTAGGAATGTGAGTCAAGTTGGAGAGTTTGGCAAGTTGATTTGTAGTCAAAATTAAAAGACTAAAAGTCTAGTCTTTAAATAGTTAAAGTCATCAAAATCAATCTTTTTTAGTGACATTAGAATCACAAAGGTCCATACGTGATTCAAACAAATATTGGTTAAGTTTGTAAATGGAGTCAAGTAAAAGTGTGAGGAAGTCATTGAATGTGTCCAATGGGTGCATGATCGGTGTTACCTGACACCCAAACTTAAATTGTTGATCAAGTCACTATACAAGAATTGTTAATTGTTAATAAGTCACTATACAAGAATTGTTAATGAGAGAATCATTCAAATTGTCAAAGTTCGAGTCTCAAAGACAAAACAAGTTGAGAGGGCCATAATCAAAAGTAAGTGTTGTAAGTCTCGGTGAAAGAAAAGTCAATTTATTGTTTGTATAATTTGAGTTTAGGTCGGAACTGGTCATTCCGACAAATAGACAATTTTTTGTTTTTTCAAGTATCTGACATTATGAAAACCCAAAAGTCAAAATCAGTATCTGACGGAGTAGTTGGGAGTAGTTGGGTTGAGAGCCCTGTGGTCCTCCCATTTGCATTTGGATCGAGTCTGCCTCATAACCTGTGATCTTCATTATATTTGTGATGTTAATGCTTTACATGAATAAGGGCGTCATAGAGGAAATCGGTCAGGGGACTGCTGCAAAGAATACGTTTTTTAATTTTAGAAAGTCTAATCCCTGACTGAACATTGTTGCTGCCACAATACATATCATACATTTAAACAATCCTCCATTTTTGTGCCAACTTAGAATATCAATCGAGTATATAAGATGAGATTTGCATGGACCTATCAAACTTTTTAGGAACCTAGATGGCATCTTCATTTTGGAATCAGAGCTAGTGGTAGCGGTCACCCAGGAACCTCCACCAAGTGAGAAGGAGTGTCCGCAACCGGGTCTGCGAGCAACACCAGTACCCTGTGGGTTGAGATGGGTCTGCGAGCAACACCAGTACCCTGTGCGCAGTAACAGCATCTGATGATCCTTTGCTTGAGTTTACTTGAAGAGGACGCACCAGAATAAGACAGTTCTCAAAGATTGTTGCCGAGTTTCCAATTATGAAATCAACAGTGCCTTCTATTCTGCAGTTTCTGTAGAATTGAAGAAGAGTATGAGTGTACAGTGTATCCTGGTGGCCAAGAAAGGCACAGTTATAGAAGGAAGAGATATCACTATCTACTCTTAGGGCTACTGCTTGTTGACTGCCTGACCCTACTGCATTTTCAAATGCAATGTCCCATGCTGAGAAACCATCATTATTAACCGCTGTAATTGTGAAACCAAATCAATTAGAAATTGCCAACAATCTAAAATAAGATTTACTGGAATTGAGGGAGGAATATTAAATTCAAGCTATGAAAAATTCATCTTAATTGTAATAAGAACTATTTGTCTTACCGATTGTTTGTATTCAAACACAAAAGTTATGTTTTACAATTCTGCTTTGCCTCTACCAGAGAATGATGCGGATATTGCACCGTAAACCATTTCTGAACTAATGGATTTTATTTTTTTATATATAATTGAGAAAACACATATTTCTTTTTTGGGGGGTTTCTGATAATAGTAAAATGTTTTCTTCATAAACTTGTTTTTTGTTGGGATATGTGACAACAACAACTTTTCTATGTAATTTTCACGCAATTTTAGTAATTTGCAACTGACAATCACACCATCATCCAGCCAATAACAAAACCAAACTCAGGCAAACAAAATTCCAACTTGTTATGAAGAAGAGGAGGAACCATGATATTACCAACAGTTGCAGAGTCATATGTAGAGGGAGCACCAGGCAGGGAAACAGTTGCAGAGCCATATGTAGAGGGAGCACCAGGCAGGGACGGCACTCGCATAGACCCCGTGATCACAGTCCTATCCATGCCATCACCCACAAACATGAGATTAGTCTTATTGGGAGGAATCCTAACAATCTTCCCATAGACCCCGGCCTTGATACGTATCACGAATCTCCGCTCAGAATTTTCCGGTCAACTATTCACTACTTGTTGAGATCTCATGGAGGATTTATCAAGGCTGAAGAGGATCAAATTTCTCGAGATGTAAACCTTTAATTTTGATTAATCTCGAATTAAAATAAAATTATGTTGGTTTAATGGAACTATGTTGATTTAAGATGATAATTTTGATCAATCTCGAATTAAAATAAAATTATGTTGGTTTAATGGAACTATGTTGATTTAAGATGAAATTATTTTAATTTAATGAAAGTATGTGAGGTTAAAATGGAATTGGCTCCAGCTGCAAGAATGATGTATAAATGCGAATCAAACTAGTAAATCACATTTATGATTATACTTGCCCTTTCCCTCCACATAATATGGATAGAAAAACTGCTCTTTTGTTGATGGTTTGGTTTTCGTAGTGACACACCAACAACATAGATTATGTAAAAAAAAATCCATCTTAATATGAAATTATTTAACTAATTAAAAAAAAAATGTATATATCATAATAATTTCATTTTTATGAAAAATGTATATATCATAATAATTTATTTTTTATGATTATGTAAAATTTGTGTGGGATTTTAATAAATTAAGTGGTTAGTTTTTTGTTTTTTAATTTTAGAAAGTCAAATTATATGAATTTTTATGATTATGTAAAATTTGTGTGGGATTGAGATAAATTGTATGGTTAGTTTTTTGTTTTTTAATTTTAGAAAGTCAAATTATATGAATAATTTTTTTAGAAAAGTTATTTTTTTAATAATATTTTTTTTTATGGATTCTAAATTTTAAAAGCTTATAAATAATAATCGTAATTATTGTTAATTAATATTTAAAATATAAATAATAATCTCAATTATTGTTAATTAATATTTAAAATATATTTTTCAAACATTATCTTAAAAAATCAATATTTAAAATATATTTTTCAAATATTATTTAAAAAAAACTTTATATTTTTCTTGAAATTATTTAAGTTATCGAAATAAATTAAATTATAATCCAAAATGTATGAAACATTTGTCATTGCTCAAAGGGGTTGGATCTAATGGTGGAAAGCGAGGAGTTTTTCATCGTTGGGAAAGGTTCAATTCTCGTGAGGGCTTTACCTGAAGCCATGGAGGCACCTTGAGGTAGTGGTCGAACGTGTGGTTGCACCCAATGATACTATATTAAATGGTATCGTGACCCATGCACACATAAGAGGATCAAATCCCACCGCTATGTCCTTCAAAATTTAAGCCCTGGATGGGGTGACACGTAGCCCAGGGGAAGCCACACAATCCCCATGCAAAACTTGCCATAAATATAGTTGGCCACCACCCCAGAGCCCATTCTCAGATGGAGGATGACCATAGAAGATCACAGAGGGGGGGAGGATAGCTCCCCCGCGCACGATTAATGGCGGCCTCAACGATTAATTGGAGGAGGATGAAGTTGGGTATAGAAGGTGGTTGCACGGTCATTTCAGACCCTTGGATAATTACCCAGCTCATCCATGGCATTCACCATTTCACCTCGGTGCTTTGTCTCTTTGCTCTGCTTAGGAATTTGGCTCTGGTCCTTTTGCTTTTCTCTGACCTCATTCAC
>ML781549.1:96494-119396 GCA_009831015.1 Picea engelmannii | reverse complement strand
AGAAGCTGAAGGTGTTACACGTCAAATTTACTCAATTGTCGTAAGTGTTGCATGTTCCTCTCAATTGTCGTAAGTGTCGCATCTTCCTTACAACTTTCGCAAGTGTCGCAAGTTTCTCATAAGTATTGTAAACATCATTCAAGCATACTGCCATAATGACGACACTAAGGAGGCACTTAAAACATCTCATACACTGGGTTTGGAGAAGGAGAACTGGTTAACTGAAGTCAAAGGACTCTTGACACCTGAGAAGAGCTCTGAAACAATGGTTTTGAGGGTGAGCGCTCCCCTATATCAGCCTTAGGAGCGCTGGCGCCCCCCTACAAGGCTTCAGGGAGCGTTATAACGCTCTCCTGCCCTTCTGAAGGAGCGCTACTCACTTTTGGAGTGATGGCGCTTGCCTCAAGCTTCTCAGGGAGCGCTACAATGCTCTGATACCCCTTTCACAGGAGCACTGCCTAATCTGAGGCAGTAGTTGACCCGTTGAGGAGAATAAGGGGAGGATCTTTCAAGATTAGAAGGCAGTTGCATTTGAATTCTTGGTTTCATCATGAGATCCCTGATCTAAGGAGGAGGTTCCCAACTTGTTCTAAAGATAACTCAAGAGGTTAAGCTCCTCTTAACCTATATAAGCAAGCTCTATGATGGTGGAAGAGGAGGAAGAATTGCTAGCATGAAACCAATGATCTCATAGGAAACACACAGTCAACCAAAGGAGAGTGATTAGTCAAGTTGTTGTTATCCAGATTGTGGATCTTTCAGGCAAGGGTTAGATGAAGGGGACTTGACGAAGCTGTCGCATTCACATCTACGATTGTAAGTACTGTTGTCATTATTCTCATCAATATGACACGCTTGGCCTATTTCTTTCTAGTTTGTGTCTGATGTTACATGAACTTATCATTGATAAATAGATCTATTTTCAAGCTAATATCAATAGAGAAGGAAGTGATCGTATCTTGTTTGTTTGCAGAACTCAATGAGGAGAAAAGGATCGGAGCGCAACTCAGAGCGTGCAGGGACAAACGTCGATAAAGAGGTACTTTTGTTCTCCTTCCTTCTCATGTGTTAGTTTGTATAGATTTGAAAGGAAGTCAGTGTCCACGTTAATCATTTTCTGTCTTAGAGTTAGGGCCAATCTCTTTGAGGCAATCTACCTATCCGCATGGAGATTTTCCTACAACAGAAACTGGCGATCACGGTGGGACGATAGCGTCAAATCAAAATTTCTTGTTTTGATTTCTCCTCATTGACCTAGTTCTACCCCTTGATTGTTTCAGACCTGGTTCACTCCTCTTTTGATTGGTTTCATGAGCTAATTGGATCCCTACCCCATCATACTCAGCTTAATTATCGAAATTGGATTGCAATTTTTTTATTTTTTTGACATTTCTGGGAGTTTTTGAACTTGGCGCTCTTGTCCCAGTGTTAACAGATCACTAGCGCTCCCTAATAGGCTTACACAAAGTGCTATAATGCTCCTTTCCTTTGGAAACAGAGCGCCAGCCCTCTTTTGGCCAGTAAACCTTCCAGAATTACTTTTTCTAGGTTTTGCCTCTGTGTCTCTCCTGTTGGGTGACCCTGTGAGCCAATGCTTCTTCCCTTCCAGCCTTGACATCTATCTTTTCGAAGAATGAGCATCTTTCTATTTGGATTTTGTAGCCTTCTTCACTAGTGTTATTGAGTTTTTCTGTTGTTTGGAGTCCATGACCTATGCATTGTCTTTCTCTCTGTTTCACTGAGTAAAAACCCTGGTGAAGGTCATCAAAGGCCTACAAATCTCTTTATCTTAATTTTAGTCAAGATCATTGTTCTGCAACTTTTTCTTTTTGGGTTTGAAGTTTGTTTTTCTTTGACTGTTTCTTTTCTTTCGCTTTTTCGTTTTGATTGCAATGAAAGGCTGTATTGTTTGTATGACTTTTGCTTGTGCTAGCTTGATTTTCATTCATACAAGACGATAATTAGCAAAACAAGTATTGTGTTGAATTAATCATTATTCATATACAAACAATAAAAAGCATCTTCATGATTGATTGCGCATGTTAGAAGGCATCTCAAAAGTTTTAGCATCACACCAGGATTTGATTGAAAAAATTATGTTTGAGGACACTCCTCATTAGTGCTTGTTAGTGAAAAGAACTCTCTCTCTCTCCCTTATATAGATGTTCATCGAAAAGAAATGAATGCTTATCATTTTTTATGCATTTTTGGGACTGAGTCATAATTCCATTCGTTTCACTTCCGTGCACCCCTTTTCCTTTAAGAACAACTATAAAAATCAACGCTAATTAAAAAATATTTAGAACTTTTTCTTTTCTAGGATCCTCCACCAACAGTAGATTAGGCTTAGTACTTTGGATTAGGCTGTGAGCATAACTCTCCAAAGTTTCCAAAACAAACAGTAGCACCCTGAGGTAGGGAGAGTAAAATCCAATCATCGTATAAGTCTGCCTGGGATCCCCCTCTCACACAGGGGTTACGCACGAGGTCGCATTCGGGTGAGCTACGGGGACTAACCCTCCGTGGTTTAACTGATTGTGGTGGTAAGATTGTATTATGGGGATCGCTTCAAGGTAAATCCACAATTACTGCGTGGAAGCCTTTTAGTTGATTTTGGGCTCGATACCCTTCCCGTATGTTCGGATCGGACTGTCGACTGTTCCCGCCCAGGGGCTGACTGCGAATTGGTAACCTTAGTGGCCATAATATTTAGGGTCTTACACGAGGTGATGGTGACGGGAAGTCTCACTGTACCTGGAGCAGACATTGGTCAAACTCACTCGGGCTCCTTGGAGGGTAAATCCACAGGCGTAAGTCCGTTAAGCAGGTCGCCATTGTAACTGTTCCACCCTATCCCCGCCCCTTCTGGACTTGATCACGCGACGTTGGATTTCATCACCAACTAGTACGGTCATCAAAAGAAGGTCATGTTTGCTTGGTTGCGATTCTTAGATTTTTTAGCGTGTGTTGTTTCTTTTCGACAGTTGGCCATAGATCTCTTTCGCCAACTCTTTTTCGCCAACATCAACCCTCCACGCCGTTCGCAGAGGCTACAGGGACTTCCTCTGGAAAATATGGAAGGAAACACCCCTTTACCCCCTCATTCGACGGAGAAATCTCCTCAAAAGAGGGAGGTTCAAAACACTACAACTCCCCAGGAAGAAGTTCCCACTCCTTTGGAGAATTTTCGAATTGTTTCAGAATCTCCGGAAGCTTATCGCATTCCGGAGGGATATGAACAACGTATCCTCCAACTGAATTCCGCTGGAGAATTTGTTGTCGTCAATCCTTCTGACATTCCGGCCAATTCTCCTCAAAACCCTTTAGTCAATGACCCTTTTTGGACCGCAGACATTGTTCGAAGTCCACCACGCTTGGTGCAAGATCTTTATGGAATAGGGGAAGGTGCCAATGCACCTTTTTCCTATACCGTACCTCCAAATCATTTTACCGGTACCACCACCTTCACAGCCACACCACCCGTTGGTACGAACATACCGTCCATTGGTCCAAGTTATACTATTCCCCTCCAGATGACCCATTCTACGATGGTCCCACACATTCCGACTATCCCCGCCGGTAACGCGGTGGTTAATCAATCTCCGATTGGCACACCTGTAACACCAAGACCTACACTCCCTTTTGGATTCAGGGCACTGAATGCTTCCACTGCCACCACTGCCCAAACTACTACCCAAGTCATACCGGGAAGTTCCATACCCATCCAACAACCTAGAGGGACCGGTCTTGGTGGTCTTAACCCGCTCGGCGACACCGGTCAGTCATTCACGTCTTGTTCTCAAATCCTGAGAACTCTACCTCAAGCTGGGGGGTAGCCTCCCACCGGAGGACAAATTCCATTAGGGGGGCACCCTCATGCTGGGGGGCAGCCTCAATCCGGAGTCTACCAACAACCACATGGACAAAATGCGTCCACCGCACCTAATCCGTGGAACGTCCTTTTTCAAGGAAACCCACAGTTTTTGATAGGACACAATCCTCAAAATCTGCAACAACCTCCTTATGGACAAGTGCCAAACACAACCTACAATCCTCAAAACCCATTCGGATATCCTCCTCTCACACATGCTTCTCAAAACACTTCAACTCCTGTGTACCTTGGCCAAAACCAACCTCATACAAGAGGGCCCACTAGTTACAATTATCCACATAACCCAGTGATTGGCCCCACTAGTGTCCCCATGCCACACCAGCATTACCCACAGATTAACCGACAACTACCTTTTCTAGCTACCCTGGATCTTCCAGACTTGTCACGGTTAATGAATGATCCTATTTATCATTCTCCGGTTTGGCCAGCTATCCTAGCTAAACTTCCTTCTGATATCCCCAAATTTGATGGAAAATCTGGAGAAGACCCAAACAACCACGTGATGATTTTCCATTTGTGGTGCCATCCAACTCCCTCATGGATGATTCTATTCGTTTGCGTCTTTTCCAACGAACACTTACGGGTTCCGCAGTGAAATGGTATATTGAATTACCACATGCATCTTTTCACGATTTCAACTCCCTCGCCATGTCCTTCCTCACGCACTTCCAACTGCCCATTCGATACGAGACGGGTACCGAACTATTAACCTCTCTTCGTCAGACAACGTCTGTACATATCTCTGATCATATTCATGAATGGAGACGACGACGAAGGCTAATCAAAGCGATCATTCCCAACCAATTGTTAGCAGAATGGTTCACTAAATCATTGTTACCCCAGATCGCTCGTGACGTTGCCATGGGTGGTATCGTCACTGAGGAAGAAGCCATTGTCCGAGCTCAGTATTTAGACTTAGTCTATTCCAATCCGGTACTCTGTATGAGTTGATACCGAATGCTACCTGTGCCACTAATGATCCATCCAAACCATCGTCTGCTTCCCACGTGGATGGAGTTATTGGCTCCATCAAAACCTAATCTGCTACCCAGTCGACTGGAACAATTCATCGACCTGCTCCAATGGATGCTCCCAGCTCGACTGCACCCTCTTCCACCCCCCCTCCAACTCAGGTCTCTGATGTGAATGCGGTCCAATCAACCCCTTCACAACAACTTGGGGGCAAGAAGAAAGCGAGAAACAAACCAAAGAAAAACAATAACAATGAACAACCCAAAACTCAACCACAAAACCCTGCTGTCGGGAAACAAACACAACGAAAACCGAAATTCCCATGTCTCATTTATGGTGACGATCACTACACTCGAGACTATCCACATCATGATGAAGTGGCCAAACTTTTCAAGGGAAATTCACAACCCGCTGTGCTTACTCAGCCTTTTCCACAGCAGCAATCTTTGGTTGCTCAAACCCCAACACCGGGGGGCAGTTCCAACCAACCCCATGATGAGGCCTCGACAAGTGCCCACATTTACATGTTTAACGGGTTTAATCTAACCACCCGCTCTGTGACATATGACACGCCAGTTAAACCTGATGAACCGAAGATTGCTAACGGTTCTCCGCCAGACCCGTTACCATCCTCTGTTAATCCTCCGTCTGTTAGCCCTCCGTCCGGGCCACTAAAGATCGAGAAACCTTATTTTGACTCTATCTTATGCCCTCCTAAGAGTACCATCCAGAAATTGACTTTCAATCCTAATTCACGGGCTGCCCAAAATTACAATATTCTAGAAGATTTGGCCCAAGCACCGTGTGCTATGTCCACCTTGGAAGTTCTACAACACTATCCCAGCCAACGTAGAACACTCTTAGCCGCTATTGGTGCTATTGATACTGAGTCATCAAACAACCTCACGTTTAATCTAGATGATCATCAACCGCGACTCTCCCACCAGCTAGCCTTCCAAATTGGTGTTGTTGTGCACAATCAAAAAATCCACTGGACTATCCTGGATGAGGGAGCCTCTACCTGTGTCATGTCCTTAGCTTGTTGGAAAGGCTTAAAGTCGCCTGCCCTTAACAAATCCGCTACCATGTTACGCACTTTTGATGGACGAGGTTTTCATCCTCATGGATTATTACAATCCTTAGCCGTTCAGTTAGGTGGCAAAACTGTTACCGTTGACGTCGAGGTGGTCGATGCTCCCCTCGATTACAACCTACTACTTGGAATAAGTTAGTTCTACGCTATGACTGTCATCGCCTCGTCGGTGTTCCGATGTGTACAATTCCCCCATCAAGGCAAAATTGTCACCATCGATCAGCTTGATTTCTGTACACCCGACGCTCGCATCCTTGCTACCAACAACATTCCTTTCTTGGGAGACCATCCAATTACGTATGAAAGCGTTCGTGTTGGCTTATTGAAAGATTCTAGCCTTATGGGTACTTTCCCTACACCACTTCCACCCACCGCACATCATATTTCCACCGTCAATATGATCTCGACTATGCCTTATCAATCCTTGGAATCATCTGACCCTTGGATTGTGCCTAGTCCTTTGGAATTCGATGTGCTCAGTGACACTATGCCACTTAGCCTAGCCGAGGCCACATACGTAGCTATTCAATCGGCCTCTTCCTCTCCCAATGAGTCACATTCATTGGCACCCGATGCCTACTAGATGCCCTCATGGTTGGATTCCTTGTCATCTGTCGTCGATTACATTTCCCACATTTTTCCTTCTGACGAATCGATTATGAAAATGCTCAGCATTGACGACCTGCCTTGGGATGACAACCATCATCGATCCTCTTTTCTTCCGCCATTGGAAGAAATTCACCAATACATACGCTCTGTCTTCTCTCCCGATGTTACCGATGCTCCGCAATCTCCTATCCTCACACAAGATACTCTCTCCGAGGGGAACATGGGTAACATATCCACTACGGTCACGATTGACATTTCAATCAAAGAAGGTGTCGTGGAAAACATCAACCTTGGTGCTAATTGCACACCCGATGAAGTGATTTCTTACACTGCTTTGTTCAAGGAATTCTACGATGTCTTCGCGTGGAGCTATGAGGAAATGCTAGGGATCGACCCTTCAATCATCGTACATGAAATCAAAACTTACCCTGATGCAAAACCGGTTCGACAGAAACTTTGCCCGGTTCATCGCATGAAAATCACAGCAATAAATGCGGAAGTTGAAAAAATTCTAAAATCTGGCTTCATCTATCCGGTCCCTTTAACCGAATGGGTATCCAACCTTGTTCCGGTTGCTAAGAAACAAGGGACCATCCGTGTTTGCATTGACTATCGAGATCTCAACAAAGCTTGTCCCAAGGACAACTACCCTACACCCTTCATCAATCAAATCATCGACAATTGCGCAGGGAGCATAATCTTCTCTTTCATGGATGGCTTTTATGGATATAACCAGATTGAAATCTTGCCTGCGGATCAACACAAGACAGCCTTCATCTGCCCTTGGGGTACTTTCGCCTACCGAAAGCTACCTTTTGGCCTTAAAAATTCTGGGGCTACTTTCTAGCGATCCATGTCGTATGATTTTCATGACATCAAACATATAGCAGAACCATATCTCGACGATTTACCCGCCCATTCACCAAATCGATCCGATCACATCGATCATTTACAGGCAATTTTTCTTCAATGTAGGTTCTAACGTATTCGTCTGAACCCACACAAGTGCATTTTCTCTATCGAATCCAGTCGACTCCTCGGTTTTATTGTCTCCAAAGATGGGATCAGGGTGGATCCCTTAAATATCAAGGCCATCTTAGCCTTACCTCCACCTACCAATTTAACCCAACTCCATATTTTGCAAGGCAAATCAAACTTTCTTCATCATTTCATCTGCAACTATGCCGAGATCACTAAAGGATTTATGTAGTTACTGCAAAAGAACATCCCTTTCATCTCGGATGACGCTGCTCAATGGTCATTTGATGCCCTCAAGCACGCTTTGACCCATGCACCTTTGTTACATCCCCCTGAATATACAAAGGATTATATCCTTTACTTGGCCACTTCTACTTCCACCATTGCGATGGTGTTAGTTCAAGAAGACCCCAACGGCGAAGAACATGTGATTTATTATCTAAGCAAGAGTTTATCTAGACCCGAAATCAGATATTCTCATGTTGAGAAACTGGCTCTGGCAACCGTCATCGCTGTCCAAAGGTTCCACCACTACATCTTATTACACACCACCACGGTAATCGCAGACTCCAACCCTATGTACCACGTCTTGACACGTCAAGTACTTGGGGGCAAATATTCAAAATGGATTGTTATTCTTCAAGAATTTGATCTTGAGTTTACGAAGGCCAAAGACAAAAAATCCTTGGTGTTTGCAGAGCTCATATGTACTCTCCCCTGTGCTGATGAAAACATTGAACCTAGAGATTCTCTTCCCGATGAATCTCTCTTCCTCATCAGCACCTATGACCCTTGGTACGGAGACATCCTCCTCTACCTTCAAACCCAACGTTTTCAGCCCAACATCTCTCGTGAAGAGCGTCGACGCATTCATCACCACTCTCATCGTTATCTCATCCTCGATGACACTTTGTATCGTCGTGGTATTGACACCGTCCTTCGGCGATGTCTGACTCACGAGGAGGCTAAACGCGTTTTGAACGATTGTCACCTTGGCGCCTGTGGCGGTCACCTCTCCGGGATGGCCATAGCCCAAAAAATATTATGTGCCGACTATTTTTGGCCCTCCATCTTCAAAGATTGCATAGAGGCCATCAAAAAATGCCCACCCTGCCAACACTTTAACAAGAAGGCATGAACCCACCCTACTACGATGCACCCCATCATCGCCATCGACCCCTTTGCCAAATGGGGCATCGATTTCATGCAGTGTAAGCCTACCTCAGCCGAGGGGCACGGTTACATCATCGTCATTGTCGACTATTTCACCAAATGGTCTGAGGCTATGCCTACCTTCCTGAACGATGGTCGTACTGCATCTTTGTTCCTTTTCAACCATATCATAACTCGTTTTGGAGTACCACGTGCCATTGTCACTAATCATGGTGCACACTTCAAAAACCAGATGATGAGCGAGTTACATGTCAAATTGGTTTTTCGCCATGAAAACTCATCCCCTTACTACCCCCAAGCGAACGGACAAGTTGAAGCTATCAACAAAGTCCTAAAAACCATGATCCAATGCATGGTAGGGGAAAACAAGACATTGTGGCATTTACAATTGTTCTCCGCTCTCTGGGCCTATCGCACTTCTGTGAAAACCTCAACTAGATTCACTCCTTTCCAGTTTGTCTATGGCATTGAAGCCGTCCTACCAATCGAGTGTGAGATTCCATCACTAAAATTGAAAGTAGAACTCTTGCCCCATACTTCTGCTGAAGAAGAACGATTCTTGTATCTATCCAAGTTGGACGAAACACATTGCGATGTTTCTCTTGCCAATGAGGCACATCAGAAACAAATTAAGAGTCAGTATGACAAGTCCGTCCACCCTCGGACTTTCGCAGAAGGAGACTTAGTCCTCCTTTACAACCAAGCTCACGAAAAATTAGGGACAGGAAAGTTAGAACCTATGTGGCACGGTCCTTACATCATGAAGCGTGTTTTACACAGAGGTGCTTACAAACTAGTAGATCATGATGGAATTTCCCTGGGAGAGCCCCGAAACGGGATTTACCTTAAAAGGTAATATGCCTAGATCACCTAGCATCTATACTTTGTACATTATTGTATTTTAGTTTGGTGTGTCTATTTATTTCGCGTGCTCGAGTCTTTACCTTTGCCACTCATGACTGTGCTTGTGTTTTCATGCACAGATGACGTCTTCCTTTCCTATCTTTTTTGGGTTCGAGGATGGCGCTAGTCGACATACCCGGAACATTGCTTCGGCAGCATGGGTTATTTACCAATTTGATGAGGTGGTGAGTTCAAGAGGTATCTTCTTAGGACCAGCAACCAACAACATGGAAGAATATCATGCTGTCATCGGACTGTTGACCCAGGCCTCCTCCCTATGTATATCTTGCATCATTATTTACTTAGACTCCCAACTCGTGGTTTATCAACTCAATCGTATCTACGCTATCCATAGTCCTATCCTGCTACGTCTACACTTACAAGTTCTCCGTCTTGAACGAATGTTCGATTACATTGAATATAGACACATTCCAAGAGAACTTAATAGTGTTTCAAATTCATTAGCTAACTATATCATGGATCGGTATCTTTCCCACATATAAGAGTTAAGGAAAACAAAATTGTGCATTACATGTAAAATAAAACACATCACATACATCATCATGTACAAATCATTAGCACTGTAAAAACTCGAAACTGTATGTATATATATATATGGCGTGACTAAAATGTTTGGATTACATCAAAAAGTATGTAGAAAGGCAAAATATTGGGCTTTTCCACCCATACAATGTCGTCTGGCAAGGCATACAAAAATATAATCAACGGAGAGACTCTAATCTCCCTGCACTACATTGTGTTGTGAATAACACATCACCGCACGTACTACGCACCTCAATAGAGAATTTATATTCTCTGGTACTCCCATAGTATGCCTCTGTAGATGTAAAGGCACTTCTCCCCTCCGTAAAGGAGGAATGCCCATCGTGAGGCCTTGGAGGTTTCTCTCGACCTCTCGGAGACCTGGCACTGGTACTATCGGACCTGCTGCAACCGAGATGCCCCCGCGACGTCCTGGTATCGATATATCAGCCGGGCGCACTGCTCCCTTGTCTGCACATTGAAAACATACATCTGTTAAAACTCTTCTACATACCCAAAAAAATTGATATACATAAAAAACTCAAAAAACAAAAACTAGACAAGGTATGGCTCAGTCTCTTACCTGACTCATCCCAGTCTTCCCCCGCAGGTAAAATCAAATCCATGCTCCCGTGAAAATCTACCTCAACATAAGGGAAGTCCTCTATCCAGAGATATTGTCATCTCATCCAGGCAAAGAAATCGCCAGTGAAATGGAACTTTGACTCTGACACTAGCCTTGGAGATAGACTAGTCCACCTCTCCATCCTAGGTTCATTCGATGGTCGCACTGCCAGTGCTATCTGAGGCTGCATCTGAGGGATGCGTTCTAGAAAAAATGAGACCAAAAATGAACCGTAACCAAACTGCTTCTGTCCAGTCCTGCACCGTGAAATTTGTTCCTTCACATTTCGAAGGAACCCTGCACTCCAGTTGAACAGTGTTGGTTCCAAACACTGAACACCGTAAGCCACCTCCGATCTTGATTCCATATGTGCACTCGTACTTCCGGTCACACTCGTGATAGAAAACATTATAGATTGGAGGGGTAGCTCTCGAATGTCTTTGATAGGGATTCTACCCCCTACCAGTCTTGCTCCTGGGATACAGTGGCATGCCAGATACACGTCCACTTGCTTGGGTAGCGCCCTCTGCCCGGTAAAAGATATGGGGACCCCTCTTTTTGAGAGGGAAGTCAAAAAATACACGTCTTCTGACTCAATGGTTAGAAACTACGTGCCAATCTGGATTCCTTGTTCTGCAACATCCCATAGGCCAATCATATGCTCGAGCAATAAGATTTATTTCTTCATCTTTTGCAACTTGAAGAATTTGAGCAAACCACAAGCTTGTAAAGCGGCCCATGTGTGAGAACTCCGCAAGGAGGCTAAGTCATCCATCTCATGTTCCCTCTCTTTCCACTCGATCATGGTCTTCGAAGTTATCTACAAAACAAAAAAATCAAGAAATCCATTATTTCCACATTTTGGCAATTTCGGCAATTTTCAAAAGCAATTTAAAACATGAAATAAGATGCCCACATCATTTAAAAATAACCACACACTCTTCATAACCACCACGCCTTCTCTTAAGCATTTGACATTCATCAAACAATGATAAAAACGTTTAAAAAGATCAAAACGATTTTATGGCTGCGTGGGCATGCGTGGGGATTTTTCATGGATTCCTTGCTAAAAAACGACCTATCTAATTGACTTCTAGGGCATTGGAATCTTAGCCATCCTTTCCTAGAACGTTTTTTCAAAAAGAATCCCATTTTTCCATTGATTTTCAAAGAGGCCGATTTGGTTCTAATTTGGGCAACTTAGGGCTTCATATTTTAAAATGAATGATGCTATTAAAATGAATGTGAAACCATGTGTTTGAAAGAGCAAGAGATGGACACCTACCTGGTCCGAATGACAAGAGAAACAGTGAACCGTAGCTCCGACAATGAACAAAACAAGATCCACTTCGAAATGAGATTCTCCACTACTCCACAATCCTTGTGCAAAATGAAATGGTAAATGAATTTTCATTGTGTTGTTATTTATAAATTTCTCATTTTTCAGAAGGTATAGTCATTTTTTGTTTTCTCTAATTGTATAATGGCTTCACTAATTCCATGGTTTGTAGTTCTGACATCGCAGGTTTCCTGGCAGTCCTGATGGATTATTTACCTTGTCACACTTATGAGCATAGTCTTAGATCGTTCTAGAGCTCGATAATATGAGAACGTAACCGGGTAAAATTTTATCTCTTTTTCAGACTCGTATAGATACGAACACACGAAAAAGGAACCCCCCTGGAGTCTCCTTTAAACCCTTTTCAGACTCTCTAAATATGAAAAGATTTTCGAGTGACCTTGCTTCCTTTCACACTCGTTAAAAGGTTAGAAAGGGCGTCTTTCGAGAGATAGTTTAACCCTTTTTCGGTCTCGTTAGACTACTGTACGAAAAAGGAACTGAGAGAGTTCTCTTTTAAGTGTTTTTCCAAACTCTATAATCCTGAAAAACCTTCAAGTTTTCTGTCTTTGGACTCCTTAAAGCACACATGGACATGCCCATATGGGACCAAACCCTTACTTCTTCCGGTTCATTAAACAAAGGAAGAGGAACTTACCGAAGGTGAGTTATATTGAGCATGTGTTATCCTCCTCGAGCTCATTAAATTAAAAAGAGGTAATCATCCATCTGGATGGGGGAAAAATTGAAAGGAGCAAGCCAAGCAGTCTCTTGAAAACATCATCCATCACTTCTTAGAGTCACCCTTGAACACGACACTGTGTCATTTGCACATATCATAATCCGCTGAACCTCTGCACTGAGCCAATCCTTCGAGTTCCTTTCACTCCTTTGGGTCACCCAACGCAAGTCACAGTACCCACTGCATAGTTTTGGTCCATGTCATGTTTTTTTGTTCTGCCTCAGTGTTCAAGGGAAGTATCCACCTCAAGAGTCAGCCATCCCAAATATCTTGCCTCAAAACCTGTGTCAATCCATTTCCATTTGATCTGTCAATTACATCTCCATATCCGTTTTGTGTTGTTGATGGGGGATAAGGCCCTCCCTCGATGATTCTATTCCTGTCGACTCCAACACATTATCCAGGAATCGGACTTAGAAACCAGTAAGTACTTTGGGACCTTCATGCCTCAATGGTAGGCCTCCTCACATTCGACAGTGGGTTTACATCATTGACCTCTGATCAAAGGATTCGATGGGTGTTCAACTTCAGCTCATCTGTTCACATTCGCTGGAATGTACTAAGGTACCTTGGGAATCATTGACATTAATGGTGATCTCCCTCGCACTTGTTAACAGTTCACACCATTAACCGGTAATCAAGTGGTTTCTGCCATGTTCGACATCAAGACATCTATTCACATGGTCAGATTCATACCGTATTAGGATTGGTAAGAAGACCCTGGGTTGAGTAATCACTTTAATATGTGCTTTTCCCAGGTTGCGAAGGAGTTTCTTTTGAACAATGACACATATATTGTTACATAGATCCACTTTGTATTGGTCGTGGCTATGTCTTGTCATCTCATAGATCCATTGTGTATTCTTCGTGGCTACGATCAGTCTGAGTCATTAGAGTATAGATCCACATTGTATCTTCGGTGGCTATACCTTTTTCATCAGTAAAATTATGGATCTGCAGTGTATATTATGGCGGCCATATCTTGCAAGCCTTGATCACCCAAGCATAGGTATGCATGCCTTGGGTTTTGAAACATGTCATGATATTTGTTGGATGTTTGTGTGCAGCTTCCGTCAGGTTCTCCGAGTCTATACCCTTGCTTGAGCATCTACAAATAATTTCAGTTATCAGTTCGCATCTTCTAACTTCATACTTTGGGGGGCATTCTCTTACACGTCAAATTTACTCAATTGTTGTAAGTGTCGCATGTTCCTCTCAATTGTCGTAAGTTTCGCATCTTCCTTACAACTTTCGCAAGTGTCGCAAGTTGTTCATAAGTATCATAAACATCATTCAAGCATACTGCCATAATGACGACACTAAGGAGGCACTTAAAACATCTCATACACTGGGTTTGGAGAAGGAGAACTGGTTAACTGAAGTCAAAGGACTCTTGACACCTAAAAAGAGCTCTGAAACAATGGTTCTGAGGGTGAGAGCTCCCCTATATCAGCCTTAGGAGCGCTGGCGTGCCCCTACAAGGCTTCAGGGAGCGTTATAATGCTCTCTTGCCCTTCTGAAGGAGCGCTACTCACTTTTGGAGCGCTGGTGCTTCCCTCAAGATTCTCAGGGAGCGCTACAATGCTCTGATACCCCTTTCATAGGAGCACTGCCTAATCTGAGGCAGTAGTTGACCCGTTGAGGAGAATAAGGGGAGGATATTTCAAGATTAAAAAGCAGTTGCATTCAAATTCTTGGTTTCATCATGAGATCCCTAATCTAAGGAGGAGGTTCCCAACTTGTTCTAATGATAACTCAAGAGGTTAAGCTCCTCTTAACCTATATAAGCAAGCTCTATGATGGTGTAAGAGGAGGAAGAATTGCTAGCATGAAACCTATGATCTCATAGGAAACACACAGTCAACCAAAGGAGAGTGATTAGTCAAGCTGCTGTTATCCAGATTGTGGATCTTTCAGGCAAGGATTAGACGAAGGGGACTTGACGAAGCTGTCACATTCGCATCTATGATTGTAAGTACTGTTGTCTTTATTCTCATCAATATGACACGCTTGGCCTGTTTATTTCTAGTTTGTGTCTGATGTTAAATGAACTTATCATTGATAGATAGATCTATTTTCAAGATAATATCAATAGAGTAGGAAGTGGTAGTATCTTGTTTTTCTGCAGAACTCAGCGAGGAGCAAAGGATCGGAGCGCAACTCGGAGCGTGCAGGGACAAATGTCAATAAAGAGGTACTTCTGTTCTCCTTCCTTCTCATGTGTTAGTTTGTATAGATTTGAAAGGAAGTCAGTGTCCACGTTAATCATTTTCTGTCTTATAGTTAGGGTCAAGATCTTTGAGGCAATCTACCTGTCCGCAGGGAGATTTTCCTACAACAGAGGGATCAAGGAAGATAGTATAGACTAAGGACGAGAGGGTCAAGCCTTGAAGTGTTGCTACGACAAGGCCTAAAGATCAAAACCCTAGGGGAGAGAGGCTCAGTTTGGTGTAGGGGAACTAGGCCTCAGTGCTCTCTCCTCCTTCCTTAGGTCAATGGAAAAAATAGCTAGCTCAAAAAGTGGCATAAGACTAAGACAAGAGGTTTTGCAGGCAACTTGTTGCTATGGCAAGGATTTTCCATCAAACCCTAGAAAAATCGGTTCATCAAGGTGTAGGGGAACTAGGCCTTGATGTGTCTTCTTATTCTTAGCTTAGGAAAGTAAAACGACTAGAAAAGAAGAGGAGGAATAGAGTTTAGCTAAGACTAGGCTCCTTCTCTCTTCAAACAATGGTTGAAAATCTTGACGGGCACATGAGACAAGGACCTACAATGTGTGCTTGTCACCTAGGGTTTATTAAACAGATCATAACAATATATGTAAGAAATAACGATACAACCATTCAAGTAAGAAGTTTTTCAGAAATTCACTTACTTTGACCAAGAAATAGCATAGAAAACGCTAGTTGTAACACCTTCCATCAAGAAATATGCTAAAAAATGCCAATAGAAATCCAAAAATTCCTTCCTTCAGCAAGTGCACCTCACAATTTCGGCCAAGAACCTCAAGTGTAGCGCAAATTTCAGACCTCACTAATGAGTAAGTGAGTAATGATGAAAAAATGAGAGTAAAAACCCTCAATTTATATAGTACCATGACCTAATTTCACTTTTAGGTCATAAAAAGGCCGAGAAGTCCAAAATACTAAAAATCATATTGTTTTACATTAAATGTTCAAAATTAAACCCTAATAAAGATAAAGAGAGATGTCATGCCCCTTTTAGGGTGACGTTAGCCACTTCTAGGGAAGATGAAGCATCCTGGAGCAAAATGTTAGCCCTCCTTGGGCTTCTCCAACCTGCCACACGTGCCAACACTGCCAAATCTGCCTCCCAAGATGTCCACAAGGCTGGATGATGTCATGATCATCATGGGTGATGTCTTGGGACTTCCAGGGTCAACATTCCAATGGAGGAGGCACACCCCCCTAGGTCAAGCCCTGCCAGGGTGCCTCTGGTTGAACGTCCTCCTCTTCTCCGATGCAAATCCTATGACCATCTCTGTCCTATCACTGCCCCCTGATGGGGTCTCAACATCCATATGGTGGGCTCCTTAGCCCCATGGAGGTATGAATTGATCATCTCCCCATGTGTGCTGGTCTAACATGGTACCTGTCCATCAAGCATGATCTTGCACATCAACAGCTATGCCCTCCATGGGCTCATAAGTCACAGGGATCATAGCAATGTCAATCACATCTCATCATCAATATTATTAAACATGTGCATAAAATCCCTATTATCCCAATTAAAATCTCCAACACATTATACAAGCCTTCAATACAATTTTGGGGAAAGTGACAGGGCATCCTATTGGGCTAGTGTCCACTAGAAGAGGAAATTTTTTGGAGGAGACTTCATCTGAGCCATGCAAGTGGGTGGTGTGGATAAGGGATGTCTAGGCAAGTGGGTGCAATGAGAGAAGAGGGTGTAAATCTTTACCTGCAGGTGCCTTTGTAGAAGGTGAGTTGCACATGTCCTGGATGTAATTGTTTCCAAGCCCATTCATGCCTTTTATTCTTTATTGTTCATTCTGTTATTCTTTATTGATTTTTCTCCAAGAGGCTAATCAGGGGACACTTCCCTGGCGTGGTCACAAGTCATGACAACATTACCCTTAAGTACTTTCACAGAAATGAGAAGGTTGGCTCGTGATGAGACCCACTTTCCTTTGACCATGAAACCAAGGGTCACTACCCTAGTGTGGAAACCAGTTGGTGATAATGTCATACTTCTAGGTACCCATGGACCTAATAGGATAGCTCATGATGAGACCACTTATCCTCTGACTAGGTCTTGTTTTATTATTTTATGGGTCCTTCTTGTTTCTTGCTAAGAATCCTTTTACTGCTTTCTCGGGGATCCTTGGGTGAAGAATCTCGAGGTTTTATTCTAAGGATTTTATCTTTTGCTAGCTTGCTTTTACCTTCTGGGCCTTTAGCCCCTTCTTCCCACTAGGTAAGGTGCAATCCTCAAATGATAGGTCAACCCAGTGCCCAGACAAGTGTAATGGGATAGGTGAGCGGGAAGCGAGATGAAAACGTGGTGCTATGAAGGGAGTGGGTGATGGATTTTCAAAAATCCCCCCAGTGGCAAACTAGAACCTACAAACACAAGCTTACTAGGGCATCCTGTCAATCCCCCAAGACATGGTCAAGTGGGAAAGTGTAAGATCCAAGCATTTTTTAGAAACAAAAGGAATTAAATGCACATATTCAAAGGTTTTGAAGATCAGAGTGACACATACCATGATACCCAGACTCATTACCTCATGGAGCAAGAACCATCTCTGACACAAGACCAAGCTGATGGTGATGGATGTTTCTATTGCTGGCAAGGTAGAGGCATTGAAAGGGAAAAAATATGGGCATTCCAGGGCCATGCTAAGATTCGATCTGACTCTCGGTACTCCATGTCTAGGACCTGTGGGCCTCGAGACATGATCTCCTAACTATCCTTAAAAGCGGGGATAACATCTAGCTCCAACTCGGTGACATGTGTTGACCGTAGAGCACATGAGAACCTCATCATATCTTCCATATCCTGCGTACCTGCTTGATCTCAATAGAAACTATTAGCAACTGGTTGGGGTGATGATGCCACCCCATCATATATAGATATGTATAAGACTGAAATGAAGAAATCATAAGTGTGAACATGAAAGCAAACTAACATGCAATGCAAACGGTATAATACATGAATGCAAAATTCCTACCTACTTACCTACACTTACCTGTGAAGTCAGGTTCCCCCACCTTGGTGGGGTTTGAGGAGGTGTCGATTGATAGGTAATGGGTGCCTTCTTCCTTCCAAAGTGGACAAATAATAGGATTCATCGACTGATTCTCTTCCAACTTTGAAAGGTCCAAGCCATGATTGAGTGCTTCCTTTGACATTGGTTGGCTCTCCCTTCTAGGTGTCCCACATCCACACTATGTCTCCTTCCTTATACTTTTTGATCTTGTGCTTGGTTGTTCCTTGAACAACCCTAGTGTATTGTGCTGAGGGAAGATGGTGGGACTCTGCCGTAAACACTTCCTGCTGGGATGGATGAATTTGTACATCATTTTCTTCCTTTTTTAGTATCTTTACAATCCCAGCTTCCTTGTATTTTTATTTGTCTAGGAGTTGTTGGTATTCCTCTTTCTTTGGCCATTGAATCTGATCAAAATCTTCCTCTATTGCAAAAGGCATATCATTTGGTGAATATTCATGAATACTTTGTATGATTTCGTCATGTTCTTAGTCATCTTCAATATAATCACTAAGTTATTGCACATGAGTTGTAGTCATAGGTACATTTGGGAGACAACCAATGGTTCCATCTTTCAAGGGTATGTTCACATGAGTAAGGTCCATCTCAAGAGTACCACCAAGTTTTGAGCCAAACTTCCTAGACAATAGAATCCCCCATACATCTGGGACTTCCACGACCACTATGTCCATGTGGATAATCTTCTCGGGGTATTCTTTAAGGTAAAATTGGACGTTTTCAATCACCCCATGTGTGGGTATGGCTTTAGATTCAAAACCACACATGTTTCTTTAAGGTTGTGTGACTTTCAAGCCTATCTTTTGCATGACCTTGAGGGACATCATGTTAGCCCCGACCCCTAAGTCCAACATGCAATTGTTGAGCCTCTTGTTATTCATTATCAATGTCATGAAGAAAGGAGGATGTTCATCATATTGGAACCTGAAGTGATCGGCTTGCAACATGATAGGAGGGTCCATGGGTCCATCTAATCCTTGGAAAAATTTGTCAAATCATTCTTTGACAAATGGCACCTTGATGACTTCTTTCAAGGGGATGGTTACATGCATCTTAGGTAGTTCCCCTTTGAAATCAAAGTTCAAGTCAACCCTTTCAGTTTTGGATGTATTAGGAAGGAGTACATCCAAAGGTGGGGGCTTTGTTTAGTCAGCGGGGGGTTGGTTCAGCTTCTTTCTTCTGTATACCTGGAATTCTTGTTTCTTCAATTTTTCTTTTGTTTCCTGGTCTAGGTTGTTTATTATCGCCATTCTAGCCAACTTGGCCGCTTATTTCATGCCCTCATGATGCTCTTCAACAGTGATATTTATTTGAGGGCCTCTCATGATGTCTCCTACATTTCTCACCTATTGATGGCCATCATTGTTGTAAGGACATTTGTAACACCTTGTTTCCCCCAATTTGTAATTAATCATAAAATAGGTATTACCATGCTAATGCATGAGAACAATGTAAATGTATTATTGTTTGAGTTGCCAATAACTGACTGTGGGGGGTGAAGCCTTGAAAGTACTAGCCATGATATCACTATGGGAGAGAAATTAGTTAATGAGGCAAGGACCCATGGTTGAACTACCAACCACCCCCATGAATGGGAGCATGGTCTAGCTGCAGGAAGTCATTCTAAAGTACCATAGGGTCTGACAGACTAGGTGGACCCGAGATTCCTTCTGACAGAAGTAAGGTGATAATTATACACACGGAAACAACAAGAGAAGAGAGACACCAGACACCAGGCACCAGATGAGAACGGGAGCCTACAAGGGAGAGGTGAGAAGCTCTCCAGTGAATCATGAACATAAGGTGGCGAGCTTGATGCCGAAGGGAATCTAAGAAACCTCACCGAGGAAAAAAGCGAGCAAGAAATCTCCGAGTTGCAGAAAACAGGACCAGAACAGAAACTGAAAATAGAGAGAGAACCCTTGAGAAGAGTGAGACTTCTCTGGTGATATCATGGCTTGGAACGGGGGTGGACAGAGTGCTAATATTGAATGCCTCTGAGCCTATGGTTGGGTGGAAGGATGAACACCCACAGTCAGTTGGTTGGCGACAACTTGTAATAGATAAGTGAATTCTGACCCTGTGTAATTTAGTTGTAACGATGTATGAATTGGTATGATGTGCTTGCTTTCAGGAATGTGAATGAATTATTAATGGATATATTGTATCCCTTCTATTTTCTGATGAGTCGTATAGTTAGGCAAGAAAGTAATTTTAGGGTTCGGACATGACTTGTTCCCATAAATTCTGGAGTTCTATAGTGCCTCAACCTAGAGCCATGAACTGTGAGCTCATTGATCTTAGGTGTAGTTGCATGTACGATAGTTCACTCGCCTAGTCACCCTGAGTCCCTTGGAGGATGTAGTTCATTAAGTTCATGAGAGGTAGTGTCGATTATGCACAGGCTCTCTGCAATCAAATAGAACCCCAGAACCATTTGATGAAGGAGCGCAATAGTTGTGTTGAAGACTCTTCTAAGAGTCAAGTCCAAGAGAAAGAGTGCAATGCTCTCAAGTCCTTCATAGCTGATGAAGTTCAGGAAGGATAGCGAGTTTCAAATATTGAAAGAGAGTACCCTTTCGTTTGCTAGATGAACGGATGAGATCATTTAGGAGGATCTAAGGTCTGTCATGACCGCTAGATTGGAGGAAGGAACGTAAGCGTTAATGCCTCGACCCCTTTTTGGCCTTCGTAAATAGCGAAGGAATCGAGACCATAGATCCCAAGATCCAAGGGAGTTACCTGGACCGTCCATTTGTAGAGGACACATGGTTGTCAGTCGGTGTTTCGGCACCTGGGAAACCCAAGGGCAAGACTCCTTGTCTTCACAAGTCACGAAAGCCCAGTATACGAAACCCCAAATCAATATAGAGTGAATAGGTTTCATCTTTTTGACACCTGGGAAACCCAAGAGAAAGATCCCTTGCTTTCGCAAGTCGCAAAATCCCAGTGCCCGAAACCTCGATGCACTCTATGGTAGAAAGGAGGAGTCTCGAAAGGGTCTACACCGTCCATCATAGGAGACGCATGGTGAGCGGCCCGAGTTCGGGGAAAACTCTGAAAAAATCTGGATCGTTGGATCCAAACCACTGGGGATCGTTGGATCTCATACAAGAACCCGTGTATCAGAATTCGTGGTTTGTAGAGAGAAGGGGATGAAAGTTCGTTGTTCTCTTGAGTCCCAAAAGCCGATAACTCTGGCGGACAAGCGGCACATCCCAGATGTAAGAGCCATGTGGATGAAAAGTGGTACATCCCAAAACAAGGGTCACGTGGAGGTGACAGGTGGCATGTTCTCATCACAGGGAAGGAGTCAACACCCTATTGACATATATCGTGTTTCGGGGTTCGACATTCCAAAAGGTAAGGAACACTTGCAACAGGAATGGAAAAGTCGCGAAACCTGAAAGAGATAGGCATTGAGACTTGTGTCCTAGCCGGAGGTCACATGACACCAAGACAAGGGTGGAGCCGAGTGCCTTAGCCCATTTCAGATTTCAAGGTTTGAAGATTTGAAAGACTCGACTCTCTTGCTTTACGAACTCCTAGTTATCAAAATCCTGATACAACCATGACCGTCAGAGAAGGGGGAGACTCGTAGTCATCGATCTCATCGAAGGTGAGATTTTGGGTTTCGGGGTTTGCAGAGTCAAAAGACTTGACGCGCCTGTATCGTTGAGTCATGAAATGCGAAAAGGCACCTAGTTTTTTTGGCATGTGGTTGTAACCAATGATCACATGGAGGTGGATAAGGGAAGAGCTAGCCTGCGCTAGGCCCCCATAGGACTTCAGGGATTATGTCCCTCGAGAAAAAGGCGAAAAAATCTATTATGCTGTAGTGGGTATGTGACAAATTGGTATCAGAGCATGGTTACAACACTTGGCCTGCTTGGGCTCATGTACGAGTCGTGTAAGGAGATATTGTTATCTGCATTTTCTCTTTAAGAAGAAGGACTGCAAAATGAAACTGTAATTTGGGAATTTCTTTAACCCCTCTGTTAAAATGGTAACTACTCATATAGGAGTAAGGATGCACCGATCAATATTACTGATAAGACCTGAGTGTGAATAATAGAGGTGGAATAAATTGTGCTATGGAGAGGCACGAGCCAGAAAAGTGACATGAACTGAGTTGTTATGTTACAAGTGTGACGATGGCTACCTACTAAAGCTGGTAGAGTCTCTTGCAATTGAGATGGCTGGTTGGGTAAGAATTAAGATCCAAATAAAGAACTCCTTCATGATTTGAGAAATCTGACAAGGACTGGTAGGATCCTTAGAAAGTTGTAATTACTGCATTATTAAAAGACTAAACCCTGAGCATATAAATCCTCACGGTTGAGAGGACTGATGAAAATATGTAGGGTCAGATTACCTGACCTATAATGGTTAGGATCGACAACAAGGATAATCTATTTGAGAAATATTAAGAGGAGTCCTTTGGGACTGTTGCTAATTCCCAAGAGTGACCCTTGTTGGTTGTTCCCATAAAGAAAGGGTAACATCCGTATGAGTTATGACTATGAGATTAGTCATGTAAGTAACTTAAAAGCTCAGAAGAGATAGTGGGGAAATTTGGTATGCCGAACATGCATATAGACTCAAGATTGTGTTAAAGTTTGAAAACTCCGGAGGTTGAGCGTGGAGTACACCAGGGGGAATAGTGGTTTTAAGTCTTGAAGAGGAAACCCTTAGAAAAATTTTCTAATTTTCGAATTGAAGCACAGAAAACTAAAGTTCAAAAAAAAAAAAAAAAAATAA
>ML781549.1:69226-83285 GCA_009831015.1 Picea engelmannii | reverse complement strand
CTTGCTTGAACTTGCTTCCAGGAAGTTGAGGATGTCGGTTACCACCGGAAATGCATCCAAAGTGTGATGTTTACAATGATTTGAGTTTTAACACTCAACCTTGTCAATTACGACTCAAAATGACTCTAGGGTGTCGGGCTCAGTCGAAAAATGCATCTTATGACAAATTCAATTCAACTCAACTTGATTTTAAAAAGACAAGTAAACTTACAAAAGGACAGTTTGCAAGTTACAATAAATCCTGATTCTGAAGTTGAATTACTCTTGAATGTGTTGTCGATGCTTTTAAGTCTAGTTCTCCTTTTCTTATGAGCTTGAATTGTTCATTTCTTTAGTATTCCTTTTTTATGCTTGATTTTCATTACTTGAATGCATGTTCATGAGTAACATTGTGTTTGGGATTATGTGTGTTGCAAAAAATTGTAAGTTTGTTTATGTCAAAACTAGACAGTAAACTTGTAAGACAAGCATGAAAATTTCACCACAACACACTACTCAAGGTGTACCTGAGAACCCCTTATTCAATTTCGGGCGGATCTAGGACACAAACAAAAATACTTCATTTTATTATGGATTCCCTTGTGATCACAATACAAATAGAAGCCTTCAATGGTCTTCATGTCCCAACTTATAAGAAGAACTTTATAACTCCTTTTTACAAAGTTTTTGCAACCAAGCTTCAATTAACCCATTTCAATTTTGTAACAACTACACGAACCTCGTCGATTTTAAGACTAGACTTCAAGCTTCTTCAATTTCACTTTCACAAGTCCTCAACTATACTTGTCAAACTAATTTTTCTTGTCAAAGGTTCTCCAAGTTCAAAACACGATCAATAATCTGCATGTATAATGGTTAAATAACCCAACACAAATTTGGTTTACAAAGCCCCAATCTTTGCATTGAATCCATACACTATCGAATTGGCATAAAAAAAAAATCCTCTCTGTCCCTGCACATGAATTATCATTCTATACCAAGCTCCGCACATTTTCAACTTACCATTCAGCAGACATTAACACAACTTGAAAATGATTTGTGAATGAGTATAGACTGAGCGCATTTACCATCAACAATCTAAATAAACCTCCACTTGGCAAGTTTGGAGCAGATCTATGGTTTTCATAATTGTACACAAGCTAGTACAACAATTGTGGCCAAATGTATTGGAAGTTAGAGAAACAAGGATTCAATGTCAAACGCCTCTTTCATATTCTCTTGGCACATGGGTTGTTGACCTGAATCGAGTGTCAAAGCTCCACGATTTTGGGATCAAGGTTTTGTTGTCGCTAGAGTTCATATGAAAACCACCCACTCGATTTCATATAAATCAGGACTGTACCTGGTGCATTATGAGAATGTGCTATTTCCCAGACAACTAACAAACCCCAATCAATTGGGGCATCCCCTCAATAACTTTCCATGAGTTCGATTCCACCTTTTTATCAACACAGACTTCGATCTCAAGAAAATTACAACAAAGAATGAATATTACAAGACCTGTGCCCTTGGCATACCAACAAACAAAGGGTTTCTTGACTTCAATTTCATCCGAAAAGGAAATTATGCATTGGCAAAATGCTACTTACCAAATTGAATAACAATATCAGGACCTCGTTGCTGGAAGACTCCAAAGAAATCCATATAGAAATTTCTCAAATCCTGAATATGCCAACTTAACACGATTTCAAACCCTAATCTCACTTTGGGTCTGAATCATCGATTTGATCTGATGATCAATGTGAGGTTATTCACACAATTTAAACTTGGAAACTGCACAAACAATTCCTAGAATTGGAAATTTCTTGAGAATATAAATCCGTGGAAGCCTTGGGGAAACGAGCAGGCCTCAAATGGTCCAACAACACTTGTTGTCTGATGCATAGCTTCTCCATCTCCATTTCTGTCGTCACTGATAGACAGATATCAGCTAAAATTAAACTCCGCGGAGGTAACAATGAAAGGATGATTAAATGACACTGTTGATCTCTAGACTCCTCTCCAGATTGAATATAGAACGACACCAGCAATAGCACGATTCTAGAGCCTCCACATAGAGATCTGGGAGATTAGTGCCTCAATTCTAGTGCTTCCACAGATCACGCCCTCCATCAAAGGAATTTACCATAATTGTTGGATGGAATATCATTCTTGGAAGCCATGAGGCCAGAAAATTGCTAGTAGTTCATGGGGGGGATTAGGTATCACTGTTGGAGTTGTTCTTGTGATCTGATAAATTTCGACCATAGAGAAAGGCATCCAAGAATGTATCACCACCAAAATACACAACGATCTGAAGCACACACCTCCACATGAGATGGCTTCTACGCATACAATCGCAGAGTTCTATACAGATATCAAAACGGATATGGGAAGTATTGCTTCTCTTGTGCGAGATTCTTTACTGTTGACAGATCCCATGCTCTCTCTTAGTTGGGAATATTTGCATCAATTGTTGTCCATATCATAGGTTAGATCCAATCCACACCTTCAGATTTGTTTCTTAACATATGTTCCCCCCTTGCCCAACAATTGCATGGAATATGCATGGAGTTTCTCTTCTATTTCCAGGTACAATGAAGAAAATGCCTCTACGATTTCAACTTCCTATCCTTCGAACGACATAGCTTATCACTTCAGTAATTTCATTAAATAGGGAACGAGTGTGTGGTTCCTTTGGAATAGAATTCAATGGCTTTGGACTGCAATGGCGTTGAACTGAAATTCATCATCTGTAACCTGCACTTTGAATGTTCAATCGCCTTCTATTGCTCTGTGCCCTCATGATTGGGATTAGACAACAATATGTGGCAATGAATACGCCATGACACAAATAAAAATAGATATGCACAAATCTTTCAATACCTTTATTTGAAACCAATGCGAATTGAAACCAAACCTTGCAACCGATTAAATTAAGATCTGATTCATAGTATATTGCTATGGAACATGTGGTTCCATGTTAACACCATCAACCTTAAAAAAAAAACTTTCACATACAACCAAATTACTTTCCAGCGAGTTGTTTTCAAACAGTTCAAATACATCCGTGATCAATTTAAGTGCTCAATTTTAGGCATAGATTACATTAAACTTCATGATTTCATTTCATTCAACCATCAAAAATTCAGTTTGGATGACAATATTGATACAATCAATTTACCGAATTCATTGTCCTTGTGTCCTTCACATGAAGCTCGAGTGCATCAATCATCTAGCTAGCTAGACTAATAGTCATCATCAAGTGAGAATTTCTAATGGCACATGGAGCACTCTCATGATCTTAAACGAAGTTCTTATGAACAATTACTACCATAGAGGATCACTCATGCCCCTTAAGACTAAAGAGGCTCTGAATATTTTCATCCTATTTTCACCATAGCTCTGATACCAATTGATAAAACATAAACAAGAACAACAACATGGCAGAAAAGGATGACTAGCTAACACATAATGTATTCACTCCAATGTTACATATTTATAGTCCAATGGGTGATGCCACTTCATAGAGAGATTTGCTCTAGATCCTAAAATCATGCATGATGACTAGGCTAGGCAATCTTAACTAACTCATTAGTCATCACTTGAGGATATATTACTAATATCATAAATGAATAATACAAATATAGGTGACAATTTAGACTTAATGATTGGTAAAGTTAAGCCATAGGATAACAACAACAACTTATATGGAACCAAAACACCAAAATTATACCTTTATTGATAGGAAACAATGTTCACTTGCCTCTTCAAGAGGGCAACCTCCAGTAGAGCAGAGCTCTATTACAATAATTTTCCAAGACAAAACTTCTCATACCATTTACTCTTATTTATACTAAATCTATCTATCCAAAAGAACAATCTAGAGGAAGATCCTTCTAGAAGTGCAAGCTTCTATTAGGTCTTCTTACAATTCATGTATTCCTCCTTATTGCTAGGCCTTATTAATATTGACCTTTATTACATGGAAATATGTTATTCTACCCACTTGAGGGGTTAGGTAGGTTAGGTCCCTAACAATACCTCCCCCTTAAAATTAGCCTTGTCCTCAAGGTGTGAGATGAGGAAATTGTTGCAGAGTGGTAGCTGGCGCCCAGGTGGTATCTGCGGGAGTTGTATCTTTCCACTAGACTAACACTTCCTTGATGGTGCGCTGATGAAGATGATGCTCACGCTGGTACAAAACTACTTGTGGTTGCAACCAAATGGACCCTTCTTCATCCAACTCAGGAATGATGGTTTGAGTTTGACACTTAGTTACAATCACCTTCTTTAAGAAAGAGACATGAAAAACAGGATGGAGCTTAGAAGAACTAGGCAAAGCTAACTGATAGGCGACCTGTCCCACATGCTTGAGAACTATATAAGGACCATAAAAATTGGGGGCTAGTTTTTGACAATGTTCATCCTTGAGTGATGTTTTATTATAAGGTTTCATTCGAAGAAATACATGGTTTCCTTCAATGAATTGATGTTCTGAGCGACCTTGATCGACTTGTTGCTTCATGTGATTCTGAGCCATGACCAAATTCTCTTTGAGGGTACAAAGAGTATCTTCTTGAACTGGAAGTGTTTGTGCAACTCCCCGAACCTTCGAGACCCCTGGAATGTAGGGGAGAACGAAAAGTGGCTTTTGTCCAGATACTGCTTCAAAAGGAGTCATGTGAGTAGTTGTATGGTAAGAAGTGTTGTACCACCATTAAACTAATAGTAACCATTGAGTCCATTGATTTTTCCTTTCAGAGGAAAAACACCTCAAATAAGTCGCCAAACACTTGTTGACAACTTTAGTTTGACCATCAATTTGGGGATGATAGGCGGTGATGAGATGCAATTGGGTGCCCTGTAGCCTGAACAATTCTTTCCAAAAAATGCTGGTGAATGTGGGGTCTCGATCAGAAACAATAAAATGATGCATGCCATGAAGCTTGAATATATGATCCATGAAAAGTTGAGCCACAGTGGATGCAGTAAATGGATGTTGAAGATCACATAAATGAGTATACTTGGAAATACAATCAACTACCACCATGATGACTGAATTATTTCTTGATTTAGGTAATCCCACAATGAAATCCATAGGGATGTCCCTCCAAATAGTGGGTTGAATCGGAAGCATTTGGAGTGTGCCAAGGGATTTGATGGTTTCTCCCTTGTTACGTTGATAGACATCACATTCTTCCACAAAAGTGTAAACATCCTTTTTCATACCATCCCAGAAAAAGAACCATTGACCCTGTCATGGGTTTTGTTAAACCCTGAGTGCCCAGTTGTGGGAGTAGCATGAAGCTTAGAAAGCACCATGGATTTAAGTTGTGATTGTTACTTAAATACAAATGACCTTTGTAGCGAAGCTCATCACTGTGCCAAGAGTACCCTGGGGAAACTAGAGAATTGGCTTGCAATTGTTGGATTAGATGAGAAATTTTAGGATCGTGTAGCCATTCCTAGTGAACAGCTTGGAGCCAATCTAGTACAATGAAGGGTAGGGAGAACAGGGAACCCTCATCTTCATATTTTAGAGAAATAACATCAACAACAACATTTTCTTTACCTTTCTTGTAAATAAAATGGAAGACATGATTCATGAGGATTTGGAAGGTGGAGGGGGCATTACACTGGCCAAAGGGAAGGACCAAGAACTCATAGTGACCCTCATGAGTTCGAAAGGTAGTCTTGGGGATGTCAGCATCTTTTATACGTATCTAGTGGTAGACAAAACACAAATCGAGTTTAGTGAAATACTAAGCACAACTCAACTCATCCAAGAGATCATCAATGACATGATTGGGAAACTTGTCCTTGATGGTGAGTTTATTGAGGGCATGAAATTCGGGACACATGCACCAAGTACCTTCTTTTGTAAGTACCATGGCCATAGGAGAAGAATAAGGGCTGGGACTAGGGTAGATAACACCCACTTGTAGTAATTCCTGCACTATTTTCTCAATTTTATTCTTTTGGGCAAAGGGATGACGATAAGGGCGAACATTAGGTGGAAGACTGCCAGGAACAAGGGGTATCGAATGATCATGAATACCACAAGAAAGAGGAAGTCCCTAAGGATTGGAAAAAATAGCTTGGTGTTTGGAGAGAATAGCTTTGAGGTCATGATGCACATAGGGTGTCTCAACCGCGTGAATAGAATGGAGTTGAGCAATAATACCAGAGTAGCCTTTATTGAGGATATTTTCCATGCGATGGGAACTGATGATATCAGGAGAACCAACTGTGAGACCTTGGAAGTGATACCTTTGTCCCTCCTGTTGGAATTGCATGGTTAATTCCTTAAAATCCATAAGAATGGGACCCAACGTGTGTAACCATTCATCACCTAACACAATGTCACAACCTCCCATTTCAATGGAAAACATATGAGATTTTAGGTGATAATGTCCAATTCGAAGACATACATTTTCACAATGCCCACCACATTTCATGGACCCACCATTGGCTATCATGATTTGAAAATTATTAACAACACGAATATAACAATTGGTTTCCTGGGAAATGCGACGATGAATAAATTGTGGGTGCTACCACTCTCAACAAGGATGATGAACTTCCTACTCTTAATATAGCCAATGATCTTGAGTGTTTGTGGAGAAGAGAAGCCAATGAGGGCATCCAAGGAAATGAGTGGTTCAACTTGAGGTAGGTCAACGGGATCTTGGGTAGCATCAGGAAGGGAGGGCTCTTCAGCAAGTGGAACTATCACATCCTTCTCGAGAATATCTTCGAAAATGGCCATAAAAAGTTTTTGTCACTTACACTTCTGCCCTGGAAAATATTTTTCATCACAATTTTAACAAAGACCCTTCAATTGGCATTCAACCATTTCATCCCTAGTTAATTTCTAGACCTTGAGGGGAGTGAAAGGGGGGTTAGGATTAGTGGGTAAAGGGTGAGGAACAAAATATGGTTTTTTGTTCTGGGAAAAAACAACTTGTTGGGCATCTTTAGCATGTTTAGTAGCTTCCAACATGAGAACCTGGGATCATATTTCATCCTTTAGGCCATTGATAAAGAATTCACAGAAGAAAGCATCTGACATACCCTCGGTTTGAAAGGCCAAATGCTCAAAAGTAGTTATAAAGTATTCCACTGTGCCTGGTTGTTTCAACTTGGTCAAACGATCGAGATAGTGGGTATCAGTGTCAAAGAGGTCATAGAGCTTTGCATCAAATTAGGTCCAGGCAATATACCCCTGACGTGAATTTTTATGCCATTGCCACCATTTCCATCATTCAAGATCTAGATAGAGGAAAAATAGCAAAGTTTGGCCAACTCATCAGTAATACCATGCAAAGAAAAATAATGCTCCATTTGAGTGACCCAACCCATAGGATGGAAACCATCAAATTTATTGACCTTGACGTGGGGAAGACTGTTATAGAAATATTTGCCTCACCATTGTTATCTCGCATAGAGGGCCTTTTTCCATTTCCCTATGTAGAATTGTCATCCATTTTTGATGAATATAGAGCCAAAAATACACATTTTTCCACATATACACTCCCTATCTGTTATACAACATGCGTATACGTAGGCTGCTCCACTAAAGCCCGTGTACATCGGGATTTGTGCCAAAAAATACAAAAATGGAGTCGTGTTTCCATTTCACTATAGGAGATCTCTGATCCTTGGCATTCCACATACTGGAAACATTCCGACTTGGCCCTTCAGTTTCATTTTGAAGACTATAAAAGCACAATTCTGAGTTATGGAATAGAGGAGAAAGCATTCAACTTTGAGAGAAAAGTTACTCTGGAGAAATTACTTCATATTGAGTCTGCATCCCTTTGTCCCAAGCTCTTTCCCAATTGTTGAGACAATTTCATTGTCTCTCTCCTATGAGCTTGCCTTTGGTGGAGGATCAATGTGGTGGAGGCCCATTTGGAAGGAACTTGGTTTCTTGGTTTCGAATCATGCCGACACGGAAGTCTGTAATGTTGTCACTTATGCTGATCAATTATTAATAGAAATACTCTTTTCCCGTCCTATTGGTATCGTGCAAATATATGATTATTATGAATGGGCATGTTTGTAATGTTTATTAATGGATTATTTTATCTAATGTGCTAACCCCTTTATATTATCACTATGTGCTTGCTCTACTTGTTTGTTGAGAACTTGTTGCAGGTATAAATATTTGGGTCGAAGTGATCAATGGTGGAACATCATCGAACGTTGGATCGAGGTAGGCCTCTTTCTTATCATGCACATTAGTTTATATAGCATACATTCAAATTGAGTTGATTTTTGCAATCATACCTGTCTGTTGTGGTTTACCCTTGGCCATAGAGAGGTTTTCCCTCGTAACAAAGATGAGGGTCACGTTGAAACTAGTTGGATTGAAATTGCAGATAATGAGAGGAATCAACAACATCGGGTTGGTCTAAAGAGAAAGGAGCCAAAGGGCGGTTCAACAACTAGTTGACAACAGACTCGAGGGTATTAAATTGGTTCTCGACTTGGGACTCGAATTTTACAAGGCAGGAATTGGTAGAGGCAATCTCAGATTCCACATGATTGATGGAAGCTTTCATGTCTTGGTTGTGAGTGGTGGCCATTTGGAGAGGGGAAGTGTGGGTAAGGAAAAATGGGTGGGTGGGGCCACAAAAAAGGACTTATAAGTGATAGGTACCATGATGATTAGGGTGAGAACTGGAACATAATGGAATATGTGGAAAATTAGGGAAGCTGAGAAGGGTTTGGGTCCACTAAAAAAAAAGGATTAAAAATTACTGTGATCAGGGAGAAAAGGGGAATCCAATGGGATAGGTCCCAAATCACTGTGCCGACGGGAGTTATACTCCGGGCTGAATAATATTGCAGTGATGAAATATCCAAATGCTTAACAAGGAGAAATGTGTAGTAATTTCGCAACTAGAATGCAGAAGGCATAGTTGTGTGGAAATAGAGCTTGTGTATTCTATTTTTATTTTTGTCCCAAGGGTTAGGGTATTCAGGGTAGGGATTTTCCCTGTGCTATAGCTCTCTGATCTATGTGCGGGTTCCAATAGTAGTACTTGACCCAATATCTCATGGAACCAACTAAGGAGGCTAGACTATTGCCTTAGCCATACTACTCGACTACCCAGGTACTAGAGAGTATATTCTCGAGTGTTGTTATCGGTGGCACTATAGTAGTTAGGAAACCGATTGATTTATCTATGAAGGGCTTCAAGAGATCTAGGTCGATCTGTATATAGGTGTTGTTTGATGCACTACCACTTGAAGGGGTACCAACATGGGTTACAAGGGTGGCCAACAGATGTGCACTTGTGTACCTCTTGTATTTGCTACGTGTATTAGTCCTCTACTGTGGTTTTATGCATATAATGACATATATTTGTATCTTTAAGATGTCAAAATACGTTTCTACCCTGAAAAAAAAATTAACCCACAATTTTCTGTCGAGGAAAGTGCTCTGATACCACTTGTAAGGTACCAGATTTATTATATTAGTAGAATAGAGAAATAATACAAAGAATAATACTAAGATAGCAATAGAATACAAAAATATTGCAGATATAACAACGGAACAAAAAATTATATGGAACCGCAACACCAAAATTATACCTTTATTGATAGGAAACAATGTTCGCTTGCCTCTTCGAGGGAGAAACCTTTAGCAGAGTAGAGCTATATTACAATAATTTTCCAAGAAAAAACTTCTCATACCCTCTACTCTTATTTATACTAAATCTATCTATCCAAAAGAACAATATGGAGGAATATCCTTCTAGAAGTGGAAGATTCTATTAGGTCTTCTTACAATTGACTTATTCCTCCTTATTGCTAGGCCTTATTAATATTAACCTTTATTACATGGAAATATATTATTCTACCCACTTGAGAGGTTAGGTAGGTTAGGTCCCTAACACCCTCTCTATCTTGAAATTTTATCATATTATATGGAGAAGAATCACAAGCATAACAAGCCTTCACATCATCCAAAAAAACAACAACAAATCAATCGTACATGACAATAATTAGTTGTGGGTTTTTTGTGTTGTGATGATGTGATGCCCTTTGCTGATACATTCAACTAGATTTCATTCTTATTTGAAATCTTGAACTTGCAGTATGATATTCTAGATATCTAAATCCTTAGCACATACACCTTTAACAAAGCATATTAAAAATCATAGAAATGGCTTCCTTGCATCTTCCTGCTCTCCTAGCGACCTCTCTATTGCATGGATCTCCTTGAGTTTCACCTCAGGAGTTTACAGATCATGCAATTTCAAACTCATGACAACAGTTCATCCTAATTAAGTTGTTGTCGATGCCAGTGAGAAAAATCTAGACCCTATGGCTGTTGTGATAATATGCGTGCTTACTTTCTATGATGTTCTTTTTTGTTTGATGTAGCCATCATCGTAGAAATTATTAAGCTATGAAACATTTCCATTCTCCAGATGACTCACTTTTATTGAAACCTTCGCCATATTTCCTTGGAATTCTACTTGCATCTCAGAATGATAGGATGTCCTCTCACTGCTTTCCAATGAAAATGAGCAATAATTGAAGATGTGACCTTCCTTCCTACACACTATTGAAGGTGAGGATACAAATTCCTACTTTCTCAAACAAGGTGAGATAAACCATTCAATATAAATATCTCATGCTTGATCTGACCATCATATCAATGACTTCTGTGATGAGGGTGATTATCGTGATGTTGCAACCAAGACATGATGCACAACTCTTCCACTACGAATTATACTTGAGTTCACCACTAGGGTTATAGGCATTCTCGATTGGATCACATTTGGAGTCAGACCCATATATTGTTTTGAAAATACTTCTTCACTTCAATCTATGTATAGAGATATGTCTTCTCAAACCAAAATTAGAACTCAATAGAGCTCCTTCACAAATGATGAATAGATTTATCTTGAATCGTCTCCTCTATAAATATATTCTCTCATCCTACAAACACTAGTAGTGAATGCAACCAACACGAACATACTCTAATACTTACAAACATTATGCTCTGATACCAATTAATGCAGAGGCATTTGCGAGTACACAAAAACCTCTAACTATATACAAAGAAAAGCAAGGGACACTTCGAGCTTCTGCTCAAGAAAGTAGAAACCCCTGAAGAAATTATATTAAATCATCACTCTTGTATGTTACCTTTAGTATAGAAATGGTCCCTTTATATAAAAATAGGTGAACATAACAAATACATCATAATTAGCTAATTATCTCAACCATATACTAAACTAACTCCACAATATCTCCTAAAATCTCTCCATGACCTCTCCATGATTCTCTCAACGATCATCATCCCTATATTCACTCAATTATCTCCATCTCTCATTCATACCTAGAATTTCTATAATAAGTCTACCATATTACAATTATCATATTATTATTCATGATTACAAGTGGGAATGATTCTTTTCCTTAATGAGTATCTTCATTATATTGGTCCCTTCTCTATCTTTGCATTTGTCATCGTTTAACCTTCATCCTTCGATCTTTGGTCTTCTTTATCAGTCATCTTCAATCTTCTTCACAAGTACCTACAAAACATAAATGTTGTTGAAGTCCACATAAAAAATTACCATCCACCTGTTAGCATCGGAAGTCACTCCCAGATTGCTTGCAGGAGCAGAGCCCGACACCCATCAGTTTAATGTCATGATTTGTTTATAAAAGGGTGATCAAATGGAGATAAAGACTCGAGGAGATATCATTCTAACTCAGGGACTAAGTCTAGCATGCAGGGAGCAAATGAGGTCTTGATCTAACTTCAGACAGTGAGTTGATTAAAGGGTGAATAGGTAGAAGACTTGATAAGAAGGGTGAACAAACGACTTTGGGCAACAGGCTTACAACAGTTTGCAGAAGAAAGACTCTGAATGTAAGATCCTCTTGGTTCAAGGTCTCAAGGAACTGAAAGGGGACTTGACTGGATCCGCCAATTCCAAGTCATTCAGGGCTGGGAAAATCAAAAGAATTGATTAGAAACAACATAACTGCTACAATGATCCAACATACATCATCCTATAATAGTCACAACTCGACTGGACCCTCCAATTCCGAGCTGTTCTAACACAGTGTAAACAGAGACATGAAAGAAACTAGCATTCATAAGGCAAGAAGACTCAGAAGCTCATGCATAACTAGAATAATAGTGCTTCATTAAAACTTTACAACTGGGAGCTCTGCTCAACCATCGATGCTTACAAAAATGGAGAAAACGCCTACATATACTCAAAACAAAACCCAGTAGCAAAAATGAGATACTGCATTAATAACATTGCGTCTGCATGTCTTCTAATAGTCTGCGCATGCAGACTGGACGATCATGCACCTATGACAGACACCATCTTAACTGCGCGTGGCTCCATCAAGGGGAGTAGCTGAGCCATTAAGTGTTGAGCTAGCGTGTTCAGACTTCCTTCGGCTAGTCGAGGACTCGGACATGGATTCTTTGAGAAAATCGATACACAGGACTTCCTCGGGCAGATGGTTAGCTAGACCCTTCATCCCTCACTGAATGAATGAAAGGAGGTTTCAACCACCTGCTCTTGCTGTCATTTACTCCAGGCGAGAAACAGTATGGAGATCGGATCCGATGGCGCTTGGAGACTGTGACAATCCTCTCTGTAACTGAACTTGGCGCTTTTGGCCCTCTTTATGTAGCTCCTCCCTCTCCTCCCCAAATAACCATGGGATATGACCCTATGCTTTCGGCATTCGTGGATATGAAAGGGCTAACCTTTAGTGATTGAAATCGCGATGAGCGATATGCCGAGACGAATCAATCTGGCACCACGCGTCCCTCTATATTCGACAGCTCTTAACTCTCCTGGCGATACCGTGGGCCCCTATCCGAGATTTTCTTGGCACCTCGCGCATCGAAAAATAACAGAGCTTCTCTTTGCGTGTTGGAGTCACGATGGGCAAAGTGACAACATGGCTCTATTTGCCGCCAGATGTCCCCTCTATATGGACGGCTGAAAACACTTCGTGAGACCGCGGGCCCCAGTTTCTATGCTTTCGGCGCTCACGGATATGAAGGGGTTGACCCTTGTTGATCAAAATAGCGATGCGAGATATGCCGAAATGGCTCAATCTGTTGCCACGCGTCTCTTTGATATCTGATGATATTGAACTTGCCTGACACTGCCGTGGGCCCGAGTCCGTGACTTTCCCGGCATCTCATGCATCGTAACATAACGGAGCTTCCTTTTGCACCTTAGAGTCACGAGAGGCGAAACGCCGAGATGGCTCAGTTTGCCGCCAGGCGTCCCTCAGGATGAGCGATTGTCATCCATTCTTGATCGTGCTATGGGCGTTATCTAATGCGTTAAACTTGGCACAGCTTTGCCAATCATGATTTCCCACCCACCACTGATCTGATTCCTTGGATGCATCTTGAACATTGACATCGGAGCACTCGCTCGCTTGACTTGGGCCTGAAACGGATTTCTTCTGTGTGTTGCGCTTGGGCAGTTATCACGCAATCTTGCAGATCTGAATGCTCTTGAACCCAAGACTAGAATTATCGCTAACATTAGGATCCATGGGGGATAGAGTCGTCCCTGTGATGCTCTAAGAACTCATTCTGCAGTTTCAGTGCCTTGCTGTTGGGCTATGGAGTCATGCTCAAAACATCCCGCTGCTGAAAAAACAGGCCGAAAAATAAAAGAAACAAAATAAAGCTACGTGCTCAAAGGAGCTTATTTATATACAATCCTAATGCTAATAAAATATTTTACATGGGCTAGGTGAAAGAAAACTTCCACCATAGCCATTCAAGCAGCTTCCTGGATAGAAGCTCCTTCCTTTTGTCGATGATCACCAGCAGATGGTGTAACCGTGACAGCAGAACGGTTACACTCTTCAACTCCTCCTTACAGGCTGGAGTAGATATGAAATAGGGCGGTTGTAATGATCCCAAGCCATTATGCAAGGATCATCACTGTTTTGGTGTCTTTTTAAAACTTTTTTTGAGTGAGGTATTTCGTCAAACACTTTGTTGATCTACCTTTTAGATGTGTTTATATGTGTGTATGTAGCAAATAACAGA
>ML781549.1:0-49170 GCA_009831015.1 Picea engelmannii | reverse complement strand
AAGTTTAAATAAGATATTCATTATATTAATATAACAATGTTAGAAAATATAAGATATATTATTTTGTAGTGCGTATATAGCCTCGCTAGAGGTATTAATTAGTCTTGATTTTTCAAAACCTTTCATTCTTTTTTATTTTGCATTTGAAAATACAGTTGTACTGTTACAAAAAAATGCAGATAACTATGAATAACTAATAGCTTTCTTCAACAGAGCACTCAGAGATACTGTTACAAAAAAATGCAGATAACTATGAACAACCAATGGCTTTCTTTAGCAGAGCACTCAGAGATGTTGAACTTAGGTACAACATAACAGAGAAACAATAGCTTTCTTCAGCAGAGCACTCAGAGATGTTGAACTTAGCTACAACATAACAAAGAAACATGCTTATGCACTTCTAAAGGCAATTAAAGCATTCATAGACTATATACTACACTCAACAGTCATGGCTTATGTACCTAGTAGCACTGAGAAGGATATCTTAGTTCCATTATGTACCTAGTAGCTCTGTGAAGGATATCTTAGTTCAACCTCACAATGAAGACAAGAGAGGAAAATGGATCAGTCATGGCTTATGTACCTAGTAGCAATGTGAAGGATATCTTAGTTCACCCTGACAGTGAAGGCAAGAGAGGAAAATGGATCACCAAGTTGCAAGAATATGACCTGGAGATCAAAGTGAAATGCATAGGGCAGTAAGGGAAGGGGTTAAGGTTGATCATCCCATCATCTGGTGCTGCCTCTAAGAGAAATTCATGGGTACCCAGGGTAACATTCCATGTCCTAGTGATCCAGATTATTTTCGACACGAAATGAGAGAGGAGATATAATAAAGAAATTCACAGAGATATCGAGGATATCAAATAATATAACATAAATGTATCAGAGATTCAACCATAAACACAGAGATACAATAATACATGATTTCTATTAATGAAATAAATGTACAGAGACTGTAAAAATACAGAGTGAAAGACTCGGTAGAATGGTGGCAGCTTATCTTTGAGAAGAGATGTGACGGCTACTCGCATTCGCAAGAAGATGACTACATGAGGCTCTGAAGGCCTTTTTACAATAAACAGGAATGAAAAAAACCCTAGACATCCAAAAACCTAACCAAAGGAGATGAAGCGCCAAAAGTCATGTGGGCTTCATTTGGGTAAGTTAGTCTGTCAACTTCCTGGGGTCGTAACTTTTGCATACGATCTTCAGTTTAGGCATCTAATATCTCGTTGGAAAGGTATCGTCGAGGAGATTTATTTTGGGGGATCAATCAAGATTGAGAACCTCGATCTCAAAAAAACATTCATTTAGGCCCTCAAAATAGCCCCGGAAGTTAAAACCTGATAAAAATAGTAAATTTCCAAAATTGCCAGAAAACTGTTTTAAGCAATTTAGAAAAGGTGGGTGGCCACTGATATCCACCTGGATCAATCCTCCCTCCTTAGGATTAAATGGTATCCATTGTGTTGAGTTCACGGGGGAGAGGGAAAAGCGTTTGTTGAATCTGCATCTTGGTGAGTTGCTTGTCTTGCTGGAGATGTCGCGCTACTCAGTTTGTGGAAATATGTCAGGAACCTGTTGAGGTTGAGGCTGTTCAACAAGTCGAGATACATGAGAGGACGATGTGCAGAAGGAATCTTTGCACTTTGCTGTAGGATTTTCGACCTGCTTCTGTTGGATAAAAGGTGCTTGGAACAAGGCTATAGTGGTTGCAGTGTCATTTTTTTCTCCTTTTGAATAGATTGTGAAGAAGCTGAATTTTGCAGTATGAGATACTACCTTGTGACACTTTTTAGGTGGAACAGTAGTCAGAACTACCTCTGGTATTCTATAGAGATAACCCCCCAAAGTAACAATGACACTACAGGGTCGAGACTCATAAACAACATGGCGTCTCCACATATATGGTTGGCCCAAGAGCACATTACAGACATCCAGTGGGGAAACATCACATAATACCTCATCCTTGAAGGGTTGGATGTCGTATGATAATCAACACTGTTGGCTAACACAAAGATCTCGTCCTTGATGAATCCACCCGATGTTGTGTGGATGCAGGTGTGGTGTTGTCGACAATCCCAACTGTTTGAAGACCTATGCTGAGAAGAGGTTCTTCTGGCTTCCGCTATCAAAAATAAAATGCAGCAGGGTCCCCTTCACCCACATATGTGAATGAAAAAGGTGTTGCCCTTCTTTAGGATCTGTTGGTTCTTCTGGTTGAATTGTTACGGTCATGACAATAGCAGCGGGGTCCACATCAATGATCTGTCCTTTACTATTATTTTCAGAATCATATTCTGAATCAAGGTTTGGCTCTTTATCTTTGATCTTAGCCACCAATGACTATTTTGGGCGACATTCATCGGTGTTGTACCAAGGGCTTTTGTGGAACTCGCACCATTTTTTGGTGTCCTTCTTTGTCTTCCCATGACCCTTCTTTTCCTGTGTCTTGGACTAGTTTTCGGGAGACTATTTGTTAGGGCCGTCTTTGTCATACTTTGGTTGTTGCAGATTTGTAGACCCGAACTCCCATTTGTTCTGGTGCTTAAATTTCTGCTCAATTTTAACAGCATATTGATAAGTAGCACCGAGTGATGAAATGTCCAGAAAATCCATTTCAGTCTGGATGTATCTATGTAGAGCCCCACGGTATTTTAGAACCAAATGTCGCTTGAAGTTTTTGATACCCATCTTGGTGCACAAGGTATGCAAGGTATTGGTGAACTCCAGAACTGCTTGGCCCCTCTCTTGCCGTAGTGTGGTCCATCTCATGTACTGGTCCTCATAGTTTCCAACAGGGTAATACTGTTCCTTTACCTCATCCACCAAAAAATCCCTAGTGGGATTGACCCATATATTCCAGAATCCTCTGTGGAGCTTTGCTCCCAGTAAGTTTCCCACCAATGTTTGACATGAGGGAGAAATTTAAGGAGTGCGAAGGTGATCTTTTCTTTGTCGGAAAAATTGTGAACAGAGAAATAACCTTCTAGTAGAGTTAACCATTTTTCTAGGGCTTCTGCATCTATCTGTCCTTCAAATACATGAATATCAAAATTAACTTCTACCTTGAAAGGTGAGGTGCCTCCAAAGTGGTCGCTTGATGAAGATGCACCTGATGCTATTGGCAGGCACTGAAGGATGTGGGAAAAATTCCCCATCATTTCGTCCCTCTGTCGCATGAGAGCTTGCTCAAGCAACAGATTGATAGGATCGTCTACTCCATCCTTTTTCTTTTCTTCCGCCATTGAGGGTTTCTTGGGTGTGCGAGAGAGATTGTATTCCAGAGAGACAATCTCGAGACTCAACTTGCTATACTCGGATCTTGTCGGGGATATGCATTGAAAAAACGATCAAGAGCAGCCTGCTCTGATACCACTGATCTGAATTATTTTCGGCACGAAATGAGAGTAGAGATATAATAAATAAATTCATAGAGATATCGCGGATATCCAATAATATAAAATAAATGTATCAGAGATGAAACTATAAACACAGAGATACAATAATACACGATTTCTATTAATGAAATAAATGTAAAGAGATTGTAAAAATATACAGTGAAAGACTCGCTAGAATGGTGGAAGCTTATCTCTGAGAAGAGATGTGACGACTACTCACATTCGCAAGAAGATGACTACATTGAGGCTCTGAAGGCATTTTAATAATAAACATGAATGTCAAAAACCCTAGACATCTAAAAACCTAACCCTAGGAGATGAAGCGCCAAAAGTCATGTGGGCCCCATTTGGGTAAGTTAGTACATCAACTTCCCGGTGTCGTAACTTTTGCATACGATTTCTGTTTTAGGCATATAATATATCGTTGGAAAGGTATCGTCGAGGAGATTCATTTTGTGGGATAAATTATTGCTTAAAATATCATTGAGAACCTATGTATTGAAAAACCTTCATTTAGGCCCTCAAAATGGCCCCAGAAGTTAAAACATGCTAAAAATAGTAAATTGCCAAAATTGCCAAAAAAATGTTTTGAGAAATTTGGAAAAGATGGGTTTCCACCGATATCCACCTGGATCAATCCTCCCTCCTTAGGAAGCAATGGTGTCCATTATGTTGAGTTCTCGGGGGAGAGGGAAAAGCATTTGTTGAATCTGCATCTTGGTGAGTTGCTTGTCTTGCTGGAGACGTCGTGCTACTTAGTTTGTGGAAATATGTCACGAACCTGTTGAGCTTGAGGATGTTCAATAAGATGAGATACATGAGAGGATGATGTGCAGAAGGAATATTTTCACTTTGCTGCAACCTTGTCGACCTGCTTTTGTTGGATAGAAGGTGCTTGGGACAAGGATATAGTGGTTGCAGTGTCCTTTTGTTCTCCTTTTGAATAGATTGTGAAGAAGCTGAATTTTAATGTATCAGATACTACCTTGCGACACTTTTTAGGTGGAACAGTAGTCGAAACTACCTCTGTATTTTCTAGAGATGACCCCCCAAAGTAACAATGACACTATGGGGTCGAGACTAATAAACAACATGGCGCCTCGATATATATAGTTGGCCCAAGAGAAAATCACAGACATCCAGTGGGGCAACATCACATCATACCTCATCCTTGAAGGGTTGTATGCCGTATGATAATCAAAACTGTTGGCTGACATGAAGATCTCATCCTTGGCGAAGCCACCCGTTGTTGTATGGATGCGGGTGTGGTGTTGTCGACAATCCCAACTGTTTGATGACCTCTACTGAGATGAGGTTCTTTTGACTTACACTATCAACAATAAAATGAAGTGGGGTCCCCGTCACCCACATCTGTGAATGAAAAAGGCGCTCCCCCTCTTCAGGATCTATTGGTTCTTCTAGTTGAATTGTTGCGGTCTCGACAATAGCAATGGGGTGCATGTCAACGATATGTCTTTTACCATTGATTTCAGAATCATATTCTGAATGAGGGTTCAGATCTTTGTCTTTGATCTCGGCCACCAATGACTGTTTTGAGCGACATTCATCGGTGTTGTGCCAAGGGATTTTGTGGAACTCGCACCATTTTCCAGTGTCCTTCTTTGTCTTCCCGTGATCCTTCTTTTCCTGTGTCTTGGACTTGTTTTTGGGAAACAGTTTGTTAGGGCCGTCTTTGTCATACTTTGGTTGTTGAGGATTTGCAGACGCGAACTACTGTTTTTTCTGGAGCTTAAATTTCTGCTCAATTTTAACAGCATATCGATAAGCAACATCGAGTGATGAAATGTCTAGAAAATCCATTTCATTCTGGATGTATCTGTGTAGAGCCCCACGGTACTTCAGAACCAAATGTCGCTCGGAGTCTTCGATACCCATATTGGTGTGCAAGGTATGGAAGGTATTGGTGAGCTCCGGAACTGCTTGGCCCCTCTCTTGTTGCAGTGTGGTCCATCTCATGTACTGGTCCTCATAGTTTCCAACAGGGTAACATTGTTCCTTTACCGCATCCACAAAAAAATACCAAGTGGGATCGACCCCATGTATTCCAAACTCCTTTGTGGAAATTTGGTCCCAGTAAGTTTCCCACCAATGTTTGACATGAGGGAGAGCTTTAAGGAGTGCGAAAGTGATATTTTATTTGTCGGAATAATTGTGAACAGAGAAATAACCTTCTAGTAGAGCTAACCATTTTTCTTGGGCTTCTGCATCTATATGTCCTTCAAATACATGAATATAAAAATTAACTTGTACCTTGAAAGGCGAGGTGCCTCCAAAGTGGCCGCTTGTCGAAGATGCCCCTAATGCTATTTTCAGCTGCTGAACAATGTGGGAAAAATTATCCATCATTTCATCCCTCTCTTGTGTGACAGCTTGCTCAAGCAATATATTGATAGGATCATCTGCTCCGTCGTTTTTCTTTTCTTCCGCCATTGAGAGTTTTTTGGGTGTGCAAGAGAGATTGTATTCAATAGAGACAAGCTTGAGACCCAAATTTCTATACTCGGATCTCGTCGGGGATATGCACTGAAAAACCGATCAAGAGTAGCTTGCTCTGATACCACTGATCCAGATTATTTTCGGCACGAAATAAGAGAGGAGATATAATAAAGAAATTCACAGAGATATCGAGGATATCCAATAATATAACATAAATGTATTGGAGATGAAACCATAAACACAGATATATAGTAGTACATGATTTCTATTAATGAAATAAATGTATAGAGACTGTAAAAATACAGAGTGAAATACTCGGTAGAATGGTGACAGCTTATCTCTGAGAAGAAATGTGATGGCTACTCGCATTCACAAGAAGATGACTACAATGAGGATTTGAAGGCCTTTTTATAATAAACAGGAATGCCAAAAACCCTAGACATCCAAAAACCTAACCCTAGGAGATGAAGCACCAAAATTCATGTGGGCCCCGTTTGGGTATGTTAGTACATCAACTTCCCGGGTCGTAACTTTTGCATACGATCTCCGTTTTAGGCGTATAATATCTCGTTGGAAAGGTATCATCGAGGAGATTAATTTTAGAGGATAAATCATGCCTTTTGATATCATTGAGAACCTAGATCTCAAAAAATCTTCATTTAGGCCCTCAAAATGACCCCAGAAGTTAAAACATGCTAAAAATAGTAAATTGCTAAAATTGACAGAAAACTATTTTGAGAAATTTGGAAAAGGTGGGTGGCCACCGATATCCACCTGGATCAATCCTCCCACCTTAGGAAGCAATGGTATCCATTGCATTGAGTTCCTGGGGGAGAGGGAAAAGTGTTTGTTGAATCTGCATCTTGGTGAGCTGTTTGTCTTGCTGGAGACGTCGCGCTGCTCAGTTTGTGGAAATATGTCACGAACCTGTTGAGGTTGAGGCTGTTCAACAAGTTGAGATACATGAGAGGACGATTTGCAGAAGGAATCTTTGCACTTTGTTGCAGCCTTGTCGACCTGCTTCTGTTGGATAGAAGGTGCTTGGGACAAGGCTATAGTGGTTGCAGTGTCCTTTTGTTCTCCTTTTGAACAGATTGTGAAGAAGATAAATTTTGTAGTATGAGATACTACCTTGCGACACTTTTTAGGTGGAACAATAGTTGGAACTACCTCTCGTATTCTGTAGACTCGTATTCTGTAGAGATGACCCCCCAAAGTAACAATGACACTATGGGGTCGAGACTCATAAACAACATGGCGTCTCCACATATATGGTTAGCCCAAGAGCACATCACAGACATCCAATGGGGAAACATCACATAATACCTCATCCTTGAAGGGTTGGATGCCATTTGATAATCGACATTGTTGGTTGACACAAAGATCTCGTCCTTGGCGAAGCCACCTGATGTTGTATGGTTGGAGGTGTGGTGTTGTCAACAATCCCAATTGTTTGATGACCTCTGCTGAGATGAGGTTCTTCTAGCTTCCGCTATCAACAATAAAATGCAGCGGGGTCCCTTTCACCCACATCTGTGAATGAAAAAGGTGCTCCCCCTCTTCAGGATCTGTTGGTTCTTCTGGTTGAATTGCTATGGTCGTGACAATAGCAGTGGGGTTCGCTTCAATGATCTTCCCTTTACCATTATTTTCAGAATCATATTCTAAATGAGGGTTCGGCTCTTTGTCTTTGATCTCAGCCACCAATGACTATTTTGAGCGACATTCATCGGTGTTGTACCAAGGGATTTTGTGGAACTCGCATCATTTTCTGGTGTCATTCTTTGTCTTCCCATGACCCTTATTTTCCTGTGTCTTGGACTAGTTTTCAGTAGGCTGTTTGTTAGGGATGTCTTTTTCATACTTTGGTTGTTGCGGGTTTGCAGACCCGAACTCCCGTTTGTTCTAGTGCTTAAATTTTTGCTCAATTTTAACAGCATATCGATAAGCAGCACCGAGTGATGAAATGTCCATAAAATCCATTTTAGTTTGTATTTATCTGTGTAGATCCCCACGATATTCCAGAACCAAATGTTGCTCGGAGTCTTTGATACCCATATTGGTGCACAAGGTATGGAAGTTTTTGGTGAACTACGGAACTGCTTGGCCCCTCTCTTGTCGCAGTGTGGTCCATCTCATGTACTGGTCCTCATAGTTTCCAATAGGGTAATACTGTTCCTTTACCGCATCCACCAAAAAAGCCCAAGTGGGATCGACCCCATATATTCCAGACTCCTCTATGGAAATTTTCTCCTAGTAAGTTTCCCACCAATGTTTTACATGAGGGAGAGATTTAAGGAGGGCGAAGGTGATCTTTTCTTTGTTCGAAAAATTATGAACAAAGAAATAACCTTCTAGCGGAGTTAACCATTTTTCTTGGGCTTATGCATCTATCTATCCTTCAAATACAAGAATATCAAAATTAACTTGTACCTTGAAAGGAGAGGTGCCTCCAAATTGGCCTCTTGATGAAGATGCGCCTGATGCTTGAGAGCTTGCTCAAGCAACAAATTGATAGGATCGTCTGTTCTATTGTTTTTCTTTTCTTCTGCCATTGAGGGTTTCTTGGGTATGCGGGAGGGATTGTCTTCAAGAGAGACAAGGTTGAGACCCAACTTTCTATACTCAGATCTCGTCGGGGACATGTGATCAAGAGGAGCTTGTTCTGATACCACTGATCCAGATTATTTTCGACACAAAATGAGAGAAGATATATAATAAAGAAATTCACAGAGATATCGCAGATATCCAATAATCTAACATAAATATATCAGATATGCAACCATAAACACAGAGATATAGTAATACACGATTTCTATTAATGAAATAAATGTACAGAGATTGTAAAAATACAGAGTGAAAGACTCGCTAGAATGGTGGCAGCTTATCTCTGAGAAGAGATGTGACGGCTACTCACATTCATAAGAAGATGACTACAATGAGGCTCTGAAGGAATTTTTACAATAAAAAGGAATTCGAAAAACCCTATACATCCAAAAACCTAACCCTAGAAGATGAAGCACCAAAAGTCATGTGGGCCCAGTTTGGGTAAGTTAGTACATCAACTTCCCGGGGTCGTAACTTTTGCATACGATCTCCGTTTTAGGCGTATAATATCTCGTTGGAAAGGTATCGTCGATGAGATTCATTTTGGGGGATTAATAAATCCTTTGGCCATAAATTAGAACCTAAATCTCAAAAAACCTTCATTTATTCCCTCAAAATGGCCCCAAAAGTTAAAACTTGCTAAAAATAGTAAATTGCCAAAATTGCCAGAAAACTGTTTTGAGCAATGGAAAAGGTGGGTGGCCACCGATATCCACATATATCAATACTCCCTCCTTAGGAAGCAATGGTCTCCATTTCATTGAGTTCTTGGGGGAGAGGGAAAAGCATTTGTTGATTCTGCATCTTGGTGAGCTTCTTGTCTTGCTGGAGACGTCGCACTGCTCAGTTTGTGGAAATATGTCAAGAACCTGTTGAGGTTGAGGATGTTCAACAAGTTGAGATACATGAGAGGATGATGTGTAGAAGGAATATTTGCACTTTTCTACAGCCTTGTCGACCTACTTTTGTTGGATAGAAGGTGCTTGGGACAAGGCTATAGTGGTTGCAGTGTCCTTTTGTTCTCCTTTTGAATAGATTGTGAAGAAGATGAATTTTGCATTATGAGATACTACCTTGCGACACTTTTTAGGTGGAACAGTAGTCGGAACTACCTCTGGTATTCAGTAGAGATGACCCCCCAAAGTAACAATGACACTACGGGGTCGAGACTCATAAACTGCATGGCGTCTCCACATATATGGTTGGCCCAAGAGCACATCACAGACATCGAGTGGGGAAACATCACATAATACCTCATCGTGGAAGGGTTGTGTTAGTGCTAGAAGTTGCCCCTAGACTGCTATAGGGTCAAGCCTAACACATCTTCAGTTTATTGCAATGATTTTACAAATAAGGATGTGTCTTAGGTTTTGAAATAAGGTGGATCAGGGAAAGTGAAAGAGGAAGAATAAAGGAATAATCTAAAAGTAGATCAGTGAATCACCATTGGGCATGGAGTCAAGTAAATGCTCTGTTGATCGAAGGCAATCGAATTTTATATCAAATAATATGCTTATATGTAAATGGGTAGAAGAATAGGGAATAAACAAAAAGTGGAACACCGCATCAAACCAAGATTCTCTTTGTCAAATGGATGTAACAGTACTTGAAACAAAACATAAGGATAATAGGCAATCACAAAAAAATATTTACCGCTCGAGAATATATCATCCATAAGCAGCCATTGATTCTCAATGTCTGCAATTCGTTCAAGTAAGATGAAAAACAGAATGTAAAAAAGGAAGATGGAAAAACAGTGTTTATATAAGAGAAATCACAATCTGATAAAAAAAATGTCATAGATCCCCAATGTCAGAAGCGATTCTAGAAATATCATGCCCTCAGGCTTACAATAATACATACTGGATGGCTTACCAAATTATTCTCAGGCCTTACCCTCTCGGGCCTCTGCCTCAAAAACTCCCCTCCCGCAGTTCTATTACAAATTGCTCATTAGATAGGCATCTCACCAGGCCTATTTCAGGTGTCATTAAAATAATACAATTCATTAAACTATTGACAAAATTCTAGGAATAGAAAAATAATAATAAAATGAAAATCAAAAGATAATTTCAACTAAGTCTACAAAAGCTCTCGAACAGTCGAAGTTGTTGGTTTAAAGCTGGAACTGGTTCCTTGAAATATGGAGTTTTACTACCACATATGTTCTCATTCCATTGAATGCTGATATTACTCATGAAAAATGCTCAACTGTGTTTCGAATACCAAGATATTCTCCTATAAATCTTGTAAATGATTGATTAGTTGTTGGTTAAATCTCCTTGGATTGGTTGGTCATGTTTGTCATTGCCACTTGTGCTATTATTCTTTAACTGCTGAGAGATGCCTAAAAATATGGAATGTTCTGCCAATTTTTGCCAGATGTTACTCTCAAACTCCTTCATGGCATACCTATATGTCTCGAGTAGGTAATGTTGTTGAATTTGTCCTCTGCTAGAAAATCTGGGGATAACACTCATATAACTGATTCAATGCCACTTGTCTTTGATCTGTCCTACAATTGTTGAGTTTGTGCCCAAAAAATACTATGTCATCATTCTGGTTTCTATTTTATAGCTTCCAACTTGTTACTTTACCCTTTTCATACTTGGATATATTTCAAATTTGGGAGTTGATCTTGACTGTCACATGTCTTCAAACTGCCACCTGTGTCCACTTGCTGCCTTGAAAACTAGATCAAATCTTTTTTTATTTTTTTATTTTGCACAATTTTCCCCAGCACCTTTCAAAAGCATATGCAGAATAACATGGACGATTTGATGAAGAATATTTGGATCCTTGGAAAACTAGTCTTCAAAGAATACATGGCATAAGAATTTTTCAATATATCATCCTTTGCTTTATATCGAGTACAAAGTTGCCATATAACCATGTCAACATTATTTGAACTAAAACCTGTCACAACAAGTATACATCCAAGGGCACCGAAATTTTTTACATCTGTTGCATGTTAATGACATCAAAGAGACAATTTTGTGGATCAAATGTTGCTTTTTCCTCCTTTTTCTAGTTGGTATGTCCTCTGTATTCTGATCATAAGTAGATGAAAACCCAACATCTTCGAGAGTGACCACCAAGAATAGGAAGACCTCCTCTTCTGCAAAGCTATGAAATCTCCAGGAAGAACAAAAGACCAACCCCATCTATACTACAAAACACTTGCAGCAATAAGCGAGCCACATATATTACCAATAGAGGCATGGGCATTTTAGATACCCATTATCAGCTCCCTCTTGCCATTCTCAAACCAATTCCCAACTATTGCAACTACGGAAGGTCAGCAAGTTGATTGAAATATTCCACCATCATCTGAACAACTAGGTAGTATGCAAATTCCACCAATAGCCCAGCTCAAACAAGGCCACATGGGCTCCACCAGTGAATTAATGGCCAGGAATGCCACGTCAATCTGTCTCGGAATAACTGTTCCATTAGTTCCATTTAAAAGGAAGCCCATTGATCCTTTACGTTTGCTAGGCTAACAAATTGATTTCCCCTAATTTGGAGAAGGTTTATATCATAGTGTTCGGTGAAGATACGATTCTGGAAGCTCAAGCTCTATTCTTCTTGGCGCACTATGAATGATTGTCCTCATGGCACAGGCTAACTTATGGGCACCTGTGCAGCATCTTCATGACCTAGCTATGGTATATCTTTGATTTTCATTTCTTCTTGACAACTAATGACTCCATCTCTATTACAATCATTTAACACCTGTAAGCTTGTCGTTAGCACAATGTATCTGACAACCAACCTTTTGATTGATAACTGAAAGAATATTGTTTGAAATTCCCTCTTAGCACCAAGAGTTAGGGATTTAAATATGCGTTATTTTTCTTTTTATTTATTTTCCCAATGCCACATATACCACCTGTGTTATGCAAAAACTCTTGCATCTGTTTATAAACTAAGCATTCTACACTATTGATTGAAGTGTAATGCACTTTATGCTTCCCTATGAGCTTGGCGCTTGATGACTTGTGTGATGGTGCTTGATTGCATATTAGCTCTGTTTCCCCTTGTGTGTGATCTCCCATGATGACTGGTGTTGTGTTGATTGCAGGTGCACTAGCTCTGGAGATTGGCCCTCAAGCCAATATTTTTTTCGAAATGAACATGAAAGCAGACTAAACTTTTCCCCATTTTAACTCTTGGTTGTATCCGACACATGTACTGCTAGAATAACACTTCTTGGTGCTACATGAATAATCCCATTCTTGCAACAAGGAGAAAATTGAAAATTTAGTATCTCGATACTAACAGGTTGGATGTTGTTTGATAATCGACATTGTTGGATGACATGAAGATCTCGTCCTTGGTGAAGCTACCTGATGTTGTATGGATGTGGGTGTGGTGTTGTCGACAATCCTAACTGTTTGACGACATCTGCTGAGATGAGGTTCTTCTGGCTTCCGCTATCAACAATAAAATGCAGCGGGGTCCCCTTCACCCACATTTGTGAATGAAAAAGGCACTCCCCTTCTTCAAGATCTGTTTGTTCTTCTGGTTGAATTGTTGCGGTCGTGACAATAGCAGTGGGGTCCACGTCAATGATCTATCCTTTACCATTATTTTCAGAATTGTATTCCGAATTATGTTTCGGCTCTTTGTCTTTGATCTCAGCTACCAATGATTGTTTTGAGTGACATTCATCGGTGTTGTGCCAAGGGATTTTGTGGAACTCACACCATTTTCTGGTGTGCTTCTTTGTCTTCCCATGACCCTTCGTTTCCTGTGTCTTGGACTGGTTTTTGGGAGACTGTTTGTTAGGGCCGTCTTTGTCATACTTTGGTTGTTGCAGATTTTCAGACCCAAACTCCCGTTTGTTCTCGTGCTTACATTTCTGCATAATTTTAGAAGCATATCGATAAGCATCACCAAGTGATGAACTATCTAAAAAATCCATTTCAGTCTGGATGTATCTATGTAGAACCCCACGGAATTTCAGAACCAAATGTCGCTCGGAGTCTTTGATACCCAGCTTGGTGCGCAAGGTATGGAAGGTATTGGTGAACTTAAGAACTTCTTGGCCCCTCTCTTGCCGCAGTGTGGTCCATCTCATGTACTAGTCCTCATAGTTTCCAACAGGGTAATATTGTTCCTTTACCGCATCCACAAAAAAATACCTATTGGGATCGACCCCATATATTCTAGACTCCTCTGTGGAACTTTGCACTAGTAAGTTTCCCACCAATGTTTGACATGAGGGAGAGCTTTAAGGAGTTCGAAGGTGATCTTTTCTTTGTTACAAAAATTGTGAATAGAGAAATAACCTTCTAGCAGAGTTAACCATTTTTCTAGGGCTTCTGCATCTATCTGTCCTTCAAATACAAGAATATCAAAATTAACTTGTACTTTGAAATGCGAGGTGCCTCCAAAGTGGCTGATTGATAAAGATGCACCTGATGCTATTGGTAGGAACTGAAGGATGTGGGAAAAATTCTCCATCATTTTGTCCCTCTGTCGCATGAGAGCTTGCTCAAGCAACAGATTGATAGGATCGTCTGCTCTATCGTTTTTCTTTTCTTCCGCCATTGAGGGTTTCTTGGGTGTGCAAGAGTGATTGTATTCAAGAGAGACAAGCTCGAGACCAAACTTTCTATACTCGGATCTCGTTGGGGACATGCACTGGAAAAATGATCAAGAGCAGCCTGCTCTGATAACACTGATCCAGATTATTTTCAGCACAAAATGAGAGCGGAGATATAATAAAGAAATTCACAGAGATATTGTGGGTATCCAATAATATAACATAAATGTATTAGAGATGCAACCATAAACACAGAGATACAATAATACATGATTTCTATTAATGAAATAAATGTACAGAGACTGTAAAAATATAAAGTGAAAGAAGACTCGCTAGAATGGTGGCAGCTTATCTCTGAGAAGAGATGTGATGGCTACTCGCATTCGCCAGAAGATGACTACAATGAGGCTCTGAAGGGATTCTTACAATAAACAGGAATTCCAAAAACCCTATACATCCAAAAACCTAACCCTAGGAGATGAAGCGCCAAAAGTCATGTGGGCCCCGTTTGGGTAAGTTAGTACATCAATTTCCCGGGGTCGTAACTTTTGCATACGATCTCCGCTTTAGGCGTATAATATCTCATTGGAAAGGTATCATTGAGGAGATTCATTTTGGGGGCTCAATCATGCCTTTTAATATCATTGAGAACCTCTATCTATAAAAACCTTCATTTACGCCCTCAAAATGGACCTAGAAGTTAAAACCTGCTAAAAATAGTAAATTGCCAAAATTGCCAGAAAACTGTTTTGAGCAATTTGGAAAAGGTGGGTGGCCACTGATATCCACCTGGATCAATCCTCCCTCCTTAGGAAGAAATGGTATCCATTGAATTGAGTCCCTGGGGGAGAGGGGAAAACGTTTGTTGAATCTACATCTTGGTGAGCTGCTTGTCTTGCTGGAGACGTCGCGCTGCTCAGTTTGTGGAAATATGTCACGAACCTGTTGAAGTTGAGGTTGTTCAACAAGTCGAGATACATGAGAGGAAAATGTGAAAAAAGGAATATTTTCACTTTTCTACAGCCTTTTCGACCTATTTCTGTTGGATAGAATGTGCTTAGGACAAGGCTATAGTGGTTGCAGTGTCCTTTTGTTATCCTTTTGAATAGATTGTGAAGAAGCTGAATTTTGCAGTATGAGATACTACCTTGCGACACTTTTTAGGTGGAACAGTAGTAGGAACTACCTATGGTATTCTGTAGAGATGACCGACCAAAGTAACAATGACATTATGGGGTCGTGACTCATAAACAACATGCCGTCTCCACATATATGGTTGGCCCAAGAGCACATCACAGACATCCAGTGGGAAACATCACATAATACCTCATCCTTGAAGGGTTGGATGTCGTATGATAATCGACGCTATTGGCTGAAACGAAGATCTCGTCCTTGGCGATGACCCGATGTTGTATGGCTGCAGGTGTGGTGTTGTCGACAATCCCAACTGTTTGATGACCTCTGTTGACATGAGGTTCTTCTATCTCCCGCTATCAACAATGAAATGTAGCGATGTCCTCTACACCCACATCTGTGAATGAAAAAGGTGCTCCCCCTCTTCAGGATCTGTTGGTTCTTCTAGTTGAATTATTGTGGTCGCGAAAATAGCAGTGGGGTTCACGTCAATGCTTTGTCCTTTACCATTATTTTTAGAATCATATTCTGAATCATGGTTCTACTCTTTGTCCTTGATCTCGGCCACCAATGGCTATTTTGAGCAACATTCATCGGTTTTGTGCCAAGGGCTTTTGTGCAACTCACACCATTTTTCGGTGTCCTTACTTGTCTTCTCGTGACCCTTCTTTTTCATACTTTGGTTGTTGCGTATTTGCAGACCCGAACTCCCATTTGTTCTGGTGCCTAAATTTCTGCTCAATTTTAACAGCATATCGATAAGCAACACCGAGTGATGAAATGTCAAGAAAATCCATTTCAGTCTGGATGTATCTGTGTAGAGCCCCATGGTATTTAGAACCAAATGTCGCTCAGAGTATTTGATACCCAGCTTGGTGTGCAAGGTATGGAAGGTATTGGTAAACTATGGAACTGCCTGGCCCCTCTTTTGCAGCAGTGTGGTCGATCTCATGTGTTGGTCCTCATAGTTTCCAACAGGGTAATACTGCTCCTTTACCGCATCCACAAAAATATCCCAAGTGGGATCAGCCCCATATATTCCAGACTCCTCTGTGGAACTTTGCTTCCAGTAAGTTTCCCACAAATGTTTGACGTTAGGGAGAGCTATAAGGAGTGAAAAGGTGATATTTTCTTTTTCGAAAAAATTGTGAACAGAGAAATAAACTTCTAGCAGAGTTAACCATTTTTCTAGGGCTTCTGCATCTATCTGTCCTTCAAATATAGGAATATCAAAATTCACTTGTACCTCGAAAGGCGAGGTGCCTCCAAAGTGGCCTCTTGTTGAAGATGTGCTTGATGCTATTGGCAGGAACTGAAGGATGTGGGCAAAATTCTCCATTATTTCATCCCTCTGTCGCGTGAGAGATTGTTCAAGCAACATATTAATAGGATCGTCTGCTCCATCCTTTTTCTTTTCTTCCACCATTGAGGGTTTCTTGGGTGTGTGAGAGAGATTTTCTTCAAGAGAGACAAGCTCGAGACCCAACTTGCTATAATCGGATCTTGTCGGGGACATGCACTAAAAAAACGATCAAGAGCAGCCTGCTCTGATACCACCGATCTGGATTATTTTCGGCACGAAATGAGAGCGAAGATATAATAAATAAATTCACAGAGATATCGTGGATATCCAATAATATAACATAAATGTATCAAATATGAAACCATAAACACAGAGATACAATAATGCACAATTTCTATTAATGAAATAAATGTACAAAGACTATAAAAATACAGAGTGAAATACTCACTAGAATGGTGGCATCTTATCTCTGAGAAGAGATGTGACGGCTACTCGCATTCGCAAGAATATGACTACAATGAGGCTCTGAAGGCATTTTTACAATAAACAGTAATGCCAAAAACCCTAGACATCCAAAAACCTAACCCTAGCAGATGAAGCACCAAAAGTCATGTGGGCCAGTTTGGGTAAGTTAGTACATGAACTTCCCGGGGTCGTAACTTTTGTATACGATCTCCGTTTTAGGCGTATAATATCTCATTGGAAAGGTATCACCGAGGAGATTCATTTTGGGGGCTAAATCATGCCTTTATTTATAATTGAGAACCTTGATCTCAAAAAACCTTCATTTAGGCCCTCAAAATGGCCCCAGAAGTTAAAACCTGCTAAAAATATTAAATTGCCAAAATTGCCAGAAAACTGTTTTGAGCAATTTGGAAAAGGTGGGTGGACACTAATATCCACCTGGATCAATCCTCCCTCCTTAGGAATCAATGGTCTCCATTGCGTTGTGTTCTCAGGGGAGAGGGAAAAGCGTTTGTTGAATCTGCATCTTGGTAAGTTGCTTGTCTTACTAGAGACGTCACACTACTTAGTTTGTGGAAATATGTCATGAACTTGTTGAGGTTGAGGTTGTTCAAAAAGTCGAGATACATGAGAGGACGATGTGCAGAAGGAATATTTTCACTTTGCTGCAGCCTTATCGACTTGCTTATGTTGGATAGAAGGTGTTTGGGACAAGGCTATAGTGGTTGCAGTGTCCTTTTGTTCTCCTTTTGAACAGATTGTGAAGAAGCTGAATTTTGTAGTATGAGATACTACCTTGCGACACTTTTTAGGTGGAACAGTAGTCAGAACTACCTCTGGTATTTTATAGAGATGACCCCCGAAAGTAAAAATGACACTACGGGGCTAAGACTCATAAACAACATGGCGTCTCCACATATATGGTTGGCCCAAGATCATATCACATACATCCAGTGGGGCAACATCACATAATACCTCATCCTTGAAGGGTTGGATGTCGTATTATAATTGACACTGTTGGATGACACAAAGATCTCGTCCTTGGCGAAGCCACCCGATGTTGTGTGGTTCTAGGTGTGGTGTTGTCAACAATCCCAACTGTTTTATGACCTCTGTTGAGATGAGGTTCTTCTGGCTTCCGCTATCAACAATAAAATGCAATGGGGTCCCCTTCACCCACATCTGTGAATGAAAAAGGTGCTCCCCCTCTTCAACATCTATTGGTTTTCCTAGTTGAATTGGTGCGGTTGCGGCAATAGCAGTGGGGTCTATGTCAATGATCTGTCCTTTACCATTATTTTCATAATCATATTCAGAATCAGGGTTCGTCTCTTTGTCTTTGATCTCAGCCACCAATAACTATTTTGAGTGACATTCATCGGTGTTGTGCCAAGGACGTTTTTGGAACTTGCACCATTTTTCGGTGTCCTTCTTTGTCTTCCTGTCACCCTTCTTTACCTGTGTCTTGGACTGGTTTTCGGGAGACAGTTTGTTAGGGACATCTTTGTCATAATTTGGTTGTTGCGGATTTGCAAACCCGAATTCCCATTTGTGCTGGTGCTTAAATTTCTTCTCAATTTTAACAACGTATCGATAAGCAGCACCGAGTGATGAAATGTCTAGAAAAATGATTTCAGTCTGGATGTATCTATGTAGAGCCCCACGGTATTTCAGAACCAAATGTCGCTCGGAGTCTTTGATACCCAGCTTGGTGCACATGGTATAAAAGGTATTGGTGAACTCTGGAACTGCTTGGCCCCTCTCTTTCTACAGTGTGGTCCATCTCATGTACTGGTCCTCATAGTTTCCAACAGGGTAATACTGTTCCTTTACCGTATCCACAAAAGAATACCAAGTGCGATCGACCCCATATATTCCAGACTCCTATGTGGAACTTTGCTCCCACTAAGTTTCCCACCAATGTTTGACATGAGGGAGAGATTTAAGGAGTGCGAAGGTGATCATTTCTTTGTTAGAAAAATTGTGAACAAAGAAATAACCTTCTAGCAGAGTTAAGCATTTTTCTAGGGCTTCTGCATCTATCTGTCCTTCAAATAAAGGAATATCAAAATTAACTTGTACCTTGAAAGGCGAGGTGCCTCCAAAGTGGTCGCTTGATGAATATGCGCCTGATTCTATTGGTAGTCACAGAAGGATGTGGGAAAAATTCTCCATCATTTCATCCCTCTGTCGTGTGAGAGCTTGATCAAGCAACATATTGATAGGATCGTCTGTGTCGTCATTTTTCTTTTCTTCCGCCATTGAGGGTTTCTTGGGTGTGTGAGAGAGATTGTCTTCAATAGAGACAAGCTCGAGACCCAACTTGCTATACTCGGATCTTGTCGGGGACATGCACTGAAAAAACAATCAAGAGTAGCCTGCTTTGATACCATTGATCCGGATTATTTTCGGCACGAAATGAGAACGGAGATATAATAACGAAATTCACAGAGATATCGCAGATATCCAATAATATAAAATAAAAGTATTAGAGATGCAACCATAAACACAAAGATACAGTAATACACGATTTCTATTGATGAAATAAATGTACAGAGACTGTAAAAATACAGAGTGAAAGACTCGCTAGAATGGTGCCAGCTTATCTCTGAGAAGAGGTGTGATAGATACTCGCATTCACAAGAAGATGACTACAATGAGGCTCTAAAGGCATTTTTACAATAAACAGGAATTCCAAAAACCCTAGACATCCAAAAACCTAACCCTAGGAGATAAAGCGCCAAAAGTCATGTGGGCCTCGTTTGGGTAAGTTAGTACATCAACTTCTCGGGGTCGTAACTTTTGCATATGATCTTTGTTTTAGGTATATAATATCTCGTTGGAAAGGTATCGTCGAGAAAATTCATTTTGGGGGCTCAATAATTCTTTTGGTTATAATTTAGAACCTCAATCTTGAAAAACCTTCATTTAGGCCCTCAAAATGGCCCCAGAAGTTATAACCTGCTAAAAATAGTAAATTGTCAAAATTGTCAAAAAACTATTTTGAGTGATTTGGAAAAGGTGGGTGGCCACTGATATCCACCTAGATCAATCCCCCCTCCTTAAGAAGCAATGGTTTCCATTGTGTTGAGTTCCCGGGGGAGAGGGAAAAGCATTGTTGAATTGCCCTGCTCCGTTTGTGGAAATATGTCACGAACCTTTTGAGGTTGAGGCTGTTCAACAAGTCGAGATACATGAGAGGACGATGTGCAAAAGGAATATTTTCACTTTGCTGCAGCCTTGTCGACCTGTTTCTGTTGGATAGAAGGTGCTTGGGACAAGGCTATGGTGGTTGCAGTGTACTTTTGTTCTCCTTTTGAACAGATTGTGAAGAAGTTGAATTTTGCAGTATGAGATACTACCTTGCGACACTTTTTAGGTGGAACAGTAGTCAAAACTACCTCTGGTATTCTATAGAGATGATCCGCCAAAGTAACAATAAGACTACGAGGTCGGGTCTCATAAACAACATGGCATCTCCAGATATATGGTTGGCCCAAGAGCACATCATAGACATCTAGTGGGGAAACATCACATAATACCTCATCCTTGAAGGGTTGGATGTCGTATGATAATCGACAATGTTGGCTGACATGAAGATCTCATCCTTGGCGAAGCCACCCGATGTTGTATGGTTGCGGGTGTGTTTTTGTAGAAAATTCCAACTGTTTGATGACCTCTGCTGAGATGAGTTTCTTCTGGCCTCCGCTATCAACAATAAAATGAAACGACGTCCCCTTCACCCACATCTGTGAATGAAAAAGGTGCTCCCCCTCTTCAGGATCTGTTGGTTCTTCTAGTTGAATTGCTCCGGTCGTGACAATAGTAGTGGGGTCTGCGTCAATGATCCATCCTTTACCATTATTTTTAGAATCATATTCTGAATCATTCTGAATTAGGGTTCAGCTCTTTGTCTTTGATCTCGTCCACCAATGACTGTTTTGAGCGACATTCATCGGTGTTGTGCCAAGGGATTTTGTGGAAATCGCACCATTTTCCGATGTCTTTCTTTGTCTTTCCGTGACCCTTATTTTCCTGTGTCTTGGACTGGTTTTCAGGAGACTGTTTGTTAGGGTCATCTTTTTCATACTTTGGTTGTTGCGGATATGCAGACCTGAACTCCCATTTGTTCTGGTGCTTAAATTTCTGCTCAATTTTAACAGCATATCGATAATCAACACCGAGTGATGAAATGTATAGAAAATCCATTTTATTCTGGATGTATCTATGTAGAGCCCCACGATATTTTAGAACCAAATTTTGCTCGAAGTCTTTGATACCTACGATATTTCAGAACCAAATTTTGCTCAGAGTCTTTGATACCCACGATATTTCAGAACCAAATGTCGCTCGGAGTCTTTGATACCCAGCTTGGTGCGCAAGGTATGGAAGGTATTAGTGAACTCTGGAACTACTTGGCCCCTCTCTTGTCGCACTGTGGTCCATCTCATGTACTGGTGATCCAGGTGGATATCGGTGGTCACCCACCTTTTTCGACTGGCTCAAACCAGTTTTCTGGCAATTTTGGCAATTTACTATTTTTAGCAGTTTTTAACTTCCTGGGCCATTTTGAGGGCCCAAATAAAGGTTTTTCAAGATATAGGTTCTTATTTATATCCAAAGGCATTATTGAGCCCCAAAAATTAATCTCCTTGAAAATACCTTTCCAACGAGCTATCACATGCCTAAAACGAAGATCTTATGCAAAAGTTACGACCCCGGAAAGTTGATGTACTCACTTACCCAAATGGGGCCCACATGACTTTTGGCGCTTCATCTACTAGGGTTAGGTTTTCAGATGTATAGGGTTTTTGGCATTCCTGTTTATTGTAAAAAGGCCTTCAGAGGCTCATTGTAACCATATTCTTGTGAATGCGAGTAGCCGTCACATCTCTTCTCAAAGATAAGCTTCCACCATTCTAGCGAGTCTTTCACTTTGTACTTTTACAGTCTCTGTACATTTATTTCATTAATAGAAATCATGTATTACTGTATATCTATGTTTATGGTTGCATATCTGATACATTTAAGCTATCTTATTGAATATCTGTGATATCTCTGTGTATTTATTTATTATATCTCCGCTGCATTTTGTGCCGAAAATAATCCGGATCAACTGGTCCTCATGGTTTCCAACAGGGTAATATTGTTCCTTTACCGCATCCACAAAAACATCCCAAGCGGTATCAACCCCATATATTCTAGAATCCTCTGTGGAACTTTGCTCCCAGTAAGTTTCCCACCAATTTTTGACATGAGGGAGAGCTTTAAGGAGTGCGAAGGTGATCTTTTATTTGTCAGAAAATTTTTGAACAGAGAAATAACCTTCTAGCAGAGTTAACCATTTTTCTAGGGCTTCTGCATCTATCTGTCCTTCAAATACAGGAATATCAAAATTAAATTCTACCTTGAAAGGAGAGGTGCCTATGAAGTGGACACTTGATGAATATGTGCCTGTTTCTATTGGCAGCCGCTGAAGGATGTGGGAAAAATTCTCCAACATTTCATCCCTCTGTCGCGTGAGAGCTTGCTCAAGCAACAGATTGATAGGATCGTTTTCTCTGTTGTTTTTATTTTCTTCTACCATCGAGGGTTTCTTGGGTGTGCGAGAGTGATTTTATTCAAGAGAGACAATATTGAGACCCAACTTTCTATACTCGAATCTCGTCAGGGACATGCACTGAAAAGACGATCAAGAGAAGCCTGCTCTGATACCACTGATTCAGATTATTTTTGGTACGAAATGAGAGCGAAGATATAATAAATAAATTCACAGAGATATCGCGGATATCTGATAATATAACATAAATGTATCAGAGATGCAACCATAAACACAGAGATATAGTAATACACAATTTATATTAATGAAATAAATGTATAGAGACTGTAAAAATACAGAGTGATAGACTCGCTACAATGGTGGCAGCTTCTCTCTGAGAAGAGATGTGACGACTACTTGCATTCGCAAGAAGATGACTACAATGAGGCTCTGAAGGAATTTTTACAATAAAAATGAATGCCAAAAACCCTATACATCCAAAAACCTAACCCTAGGAGATGAAGCGCCAAAAGTCACGTGGGCCCCGTTTGGGTAAGTTAGTACATCAACTTCTCGGGGTCGTAACTTTTGCATACGATCTTCGTTTTAGGCATATAATATCTCGTTGGAAAGGTATCATTGAGGAGATTCATTTTGGGGGCTCAATCATTCTTTTGACAATAATTGAGAGACTCGATCTTTAAAAACCTTCATTTAGGCCCTCAAAATGGCCCCAGAAGTTAAAACCTGCTAAAAATAGTAAATTGCCAAAATTGCCAGAAAACTGTTTTGAGCAATTTGGAAAAGGTGGGTGCCCACCGATATCCACCTGGATCAATCCTCTCTCCTTAGTAATAAATGGTCTCCATTGCGTTGAGTTCCCGGGGGAGAGAGAAAATCGTTTGTTGAATCTGCATCTTGGTGAGCTGCTTGTCTTGCTGGAGACGTCACGCTGCTCAGTTTGTGGAAATATGTCACGAACCTGTACAGGTTGAGGTTGTTCAACAAGTCGAGATACATGAGAAGACAATGTGTAAAAGGAATCTTTTCACTTTGTTCTTCCTTGTCGACCTGCTTCTGTTGGATAGAAGGTGCTTGGAACAAGGCTATACTGGTTGCAGTGTCCTTTTGTTCTCCTTTTGAACAGATTGTGAAGAATCTAAATTTTGTAGTATGAGATACTACCTTGCGACACTTTTTAGGTGGAACAATAGTCAGAACTACCTATGGTATTCTGTAGAGATGACCCCCCAAAGTAACAATGACACAACGGGGTGAGGACTCATAAACAACATGGCATCTCCAGATATATGGTTGGCCTGAGAGCACATCACAGACATCCAATGGGACAACATCACATAATACCTCATCCTTGAAGGGTTGGATGCCATATGATAATCGACATTGTTGGCTGACATGAAGATCTCGTCCTTGGAGAAGCCACCTGATGTTGTATGGTTGCGGGTGTGGTGTTGTCGACAATCCCAACTGTTTGATGACCTCTGCTGAGATGAGGTTCTTTTGGCTTCCGCTATCAACAATAAAATGCAGCGAGGTCCCCTTCAGCCACATCTGTGAATGAAAAAGATGCTCCCCCTCTTCAGGATCTGTTGGTTCTTCTAGTTGAATTGCTACGGTCATGAAACTAGTAGTGGGGTCTGCGTCAATGATCCGTCCTTTACCATTATTTTCAGAATCATATTCTGAATCATTCTGAATCAGGGTTCGTCTCTTTATCTTTGATCTCGTCCACCAATGACTGTTTTGAGGGACATTCATCGGTGTTGTGCCAAGGGATTTTGTGGAACTCACACCATTTTTTGGTGTCCTTCTTTGTCTTCCCATGACCCTTCTTTTCTTGTGTCTTGGACTGGTTTTCGGGAGACTGTTTGTTAGGTCCATCTTTCTCATACTTTGGTTGTTGCGGATATGCAGACCCGAACTCGCGTTTGTTCTGGTGATTAAATTTATGTTCAATTTTAATAGCATATCAACAAGAAACACTGAGTGATGAAATGTCCAGAAAATCCATTTTATTCTAGATGTATCTATGTAGAGCCCCACAGTATTTCATAACCAAATGTCACTTGGATTCTTTGATACCCAACTTGGTGCGCAAGGTATGGAAGGTATTGGTTAACTCCATAACTGCTTGGCCCCTCTCTTGCCATAGTGTGGTCCATCTCATGTACTGGTGATCCAGGTGGATATCGGTGGCCACCCACCTTTTCCAATTGGCCCAAACCATTTTTCTTGCAATTTTAGCAATTTATTATTTTTAGCAGTTTTTAACTTCTAGGGCCATTTTGAGGGTCCAAATGAAGGTTTTTCGAGATAGAGGTTCTTAGTGATATTTGAAGGCATTATTGATCCCCAAAAATGAATCTCCTCGACAATACCTTTCCAACGAGCTATCACGTGCCTAAAACAAAGATCATATGCAAAAGTTATGATCCCAAGAAGTTGATGTACTCACGTACCCAAACAGAGCCCACATGACTTTTGGTGCTTCATCTCCTAGGGTTAGGTTTTCGGATTTCTAGGGTTTTTGGCATTCCTGTTTATTGTAAAAATTCCTTCAGAGGCTCATTGTAACCATCTTGTTGTGAATGCGAGTAGCCGTCACATCTCTTCTCAGAGATAAGCTGCCACCATTCTAGCGAGTCTTTCACTCTGTACTTTTACAGTCTCTATACATTTATTTCATTAATAGGAATCGTGTATTACTGTATATCTGTGTTTATGGTTTCATATCTGATACATTTATGTTATATTATTGAATATATGTGATATATCTGTGCATCTATTTATTATATCTCCGCTGCATTTTGTGCCGAAAATAATCTCGATCAATTGGTCCTCATAGTTTCCAACAGGGTAATACTGTTCCTTTACCGCATCCACAAAAAAATCCCAAGCAGTATCGACCCCATATATTCCAGACTCCTTTGTGGAAATTTTATCCCAGTAAGTTTCCCACCAATGTTTGACATGAGGGAGAGATTTAAGGGGTGCGAAGGTGATCTTTTCTTTGTCGAAAAAATTGTGAACAAAGAAATAGCCTTCTAGCAGAGTTAACCATTTTTCTAGGGCTTCTGCATCTATCTGTCCTTCAAATATAGGAATATCAAAATTAACTTGTACCTTTTAAGGCGAGGTGCCTACGAAGTGGTCGCTTGATGAATATGCACCTGATGCTATTGGCAGGCGCTGAAGGATGTGGGAACAATTCTCCATCATTTCATCCCTCTGTTGCGTGAGAGCTTGCTCAAGCAACAGATTGATAGGATCGTCTGCTCCGTCGTTTTTCTTTTCTTCCGCCATTGAGGGTTTCTTGAGTATGCGAGAGAAATTTTCTTCAAGAGAGACAAGCTCGAGACCCAACTTTCTATACTCGGATCTCGTCGGGAACATGCACTGAAAATATGATCAAGAGAAGCCTGCTCTGATACCATTGATTCGGATTATTTTCGGCACGAAATGAGAGCAGAGATATAATAAAGAAATTCACAGAGATATTGCGGATATCCAATAATATAACATACATGTATCAGAGATGCAACCATAAACACAGAGATACATTAATACACGATTTCTATTAATGAAATAAATGTACAGAGACTGTAAAAATACAGGGTGAAAGACTCGCTAGAATGGTGGCAGCTTATCTCTGAGAAGAGATGTGACGGCTACTGGCATTCACAAGAAGATGACTACAATGAGGCTCTGAAGGAATTTTTACAATACAAATGAATTCCCAAAACCCTAGACATCCAAAAACCTAACCCTAGGAGATGAAGCGCCAAAAGTCATGTGGGCCCCGTTTGGGTAAGTTAGTACATCAACTTCTCGGGGTCGTAACTTTTGCAAACGATCTTCGTTTTAGGTGTATAATATCTCGTTGGAAAGGTATCATCGAGGAGATTCATTTTGGGGGATCAATCATGCATTTTATTATTATTGAGAACATCGATCTTGAAAAACCTTCATTTAGGCCCTCAAAATGGCCCCGGAAGTTAAAACCTGCTAAAAATAGTAAATTGCCAAAATTGCCAGAAAACTGTTTTGAGAAATTTGGAAAAGGTGGGTGGCCACTGATATCCACCTGGATCAATCCTCTCTCCTTAGGAAGCAATGGTCTCCATTGCGTTGAGTTCCCAGGGGAGAGGCAAAAATGTTTTTTGCATCTGCATCTTGGTGAGTTGCTTGTCTTGCTGGAGACGTCGCGCTGCTCAGTTTGTGGAAATATGTCACGAACCTGTACAGGTTGAGGTTGTTCAACAAGTCGAGATACATGAGAGGATGATGTGCAGAAGGAATATTTTCACTTTGTTGCAGTCTTATTGACCTGCTTCTGTTGGATAGAAGGTGCTTGGGACAAGGCTATAGTGGTTGCAGTGTCCTTTTGTTCTTCTTTTGAAAATATTGTGAAGAAGTGGAATTTTGCAGTATTAGACACTACCTTGCGACACTTTTTAGGTGGAACAATAGTCGGAAATACCTCTGGTATTCTGTAGATATGACCCCCCAAAGTAACAATGACACTACGGGGTCGAGACACATAAACAACATGTCATCTCCACATATATGGTTGGCCCAAGAGCACATCACAGACATCCAATGGGGAAATATCACATAATACCTCATCCTTGAAGGGTTGGATGCCATATGATAATCGACACTGTTGGCTGACACGAAGATCTCATCCTTGGTGAAGCCACCCGATGTTGTATCACTGCAGGTGTGGTGTTGTCGACAATCCCAACTGTTTGAAAACCTCTGCTGAGATGAGGTTCTTTTGGATTCTTCTATCAACAATAAAATACAGCAGGGTCCCCCTCACCCACATCTATGAATGAAAAAGGTGCTCCCCCTCTTCAGGATCTGTTGGTTCATCTGGTTGAATTGTTGTGGTCGCGACAATAGCAGTGGGGTCTGCGTCAATGATCTGTCCTTTACCATTATTTTCATAATCATATTCTGAATCAGGGTTTGGCTCTTTGTCTTTGATATCGTCCACCAATGACTGTTTTGAACGACATTCATCGTTGTTGTGCCAAGGGAATTTATGGAACTCGCACCATTTTCTGGTGTCCTTCTTTGTCTTCTCGTGACCCTTCTTTTTCTGTGTCTTGGACTAGTTTTCAAGAGACTGTTTGTTAGGGCCTTCTTTGTCATAATTTAGTTGTTACAGATTTGCAGACCTGAACTCTCGTTTGTTCTAGTGCTTAAATTTCTGCTCAATTTTAACAGCACATCGATAAGCAACACCGAGTGATGAAATGTCCAGAAAATCCATTTCAGTCTGGATGTATCTGTGTAGAGCCCCATGGTATTTCAGAACCAAATGTCACTCGGAGTCTTTGATACCTAGCTTGGTGCACAAGGTATGGAAGGTATTGGTGAACTATAGAACTACGTGGCCCCACTCTTGTTGCAGTGTGGTCCATCTCATGTATTGGTCCTCATAGTTTCCAATAGGGTAATATTGTTCCTTTACCGCATCCACAAAACAATCCCAAGTGGGATCGGCCCCATATATTCCAGACTCCTCTATGGAAATTTTCTCCCAGTAATTTTCCCACCAATGTTTGACACGAGGGAGAGATTTAAGGAGTGCGAAGGTGATATTTTCTTTTTTGGAAAAATTGTGAATAGAGAAATAACCTTCTAGCAGAGTTAACCATTTTTCTAGGGCTTTAGCATCTATATGTCCTTCAAATACAGGAATATCAAAATTAACATGTACCTTGAAAGCTGAGGTTCCTCCAAAGTGGCCTCTTGATGAAAATGTGCCTGATTCTATTGGCAGGCACTGAAGGATGTGGGAAAAATTCTCCATCATTTTGACCCTTTGTCGTGTGAGAGCTTGCTCAAGAAACAGATTGATAGGATCGTCTGCTTTGTTTTTTTTCTTTTCTTCTTCCATTGAGGGTTTCTTGGGTGTGTGAGAGAGATTGTCTTCAAGAGAGACAATCTTGAGAGCCAAATTGCTATACTCAGATCTCGTCGGGGACATGCACTGAAAAAACGATCAAGAGCAACCTGCTCTGATACCACTGATCCAGATTATTTTCGGCACAAAATGAGAGCGGAGATATTATAAATAAATTCACAGAGATATCACGGATATCCAATAATATAACATAAATGTATCAGAGATGAAACCATAAACACAAAGATACAGTAATACATGATTTCTATTAATGAAATAAATGTACAGAGATTGTAAAAATACAGAGTGAAAGACTCGTTAGAATGGTTGCAACTTATCTCTGAGAAGAGATGTGATAGCTACTCGCATTCGCAAGAAGATGACTACAATGAGGATCTGAAGGCCTTTTTACAATAAACAGGAATTCCAAAAACCCTAGACATCCAAAAACCTAACCCTAGGAGATGAAGCGCCAAAAGTCATGTGGGCCCCGTTTGGGTAAGTTAGTACATCAACTTCTTGGGGTCGTAACTTTTGCATATGATCTTCGTTTTAGGCGTATAATATCTCATTGGAAAGGTATCATCGAGGAGATTCATTATGGGGGCTCAATAATGCCTTTGAATATTGTTGAGAACCTATATCTCAAAAAACCTTCATTTAGGCCCTCAAAATGGCCCCGGAAGTTAAAACTTGTTAAAAATAGTAAATTGCCAAAATTGCTAGAAAACTGTTTTGAGCAATTTGGAAAAGGTGGGTGGCCACTGATATCCACCTAGATCTATCCTCTCCCCTAGGAAGAAATGGTATCCATTGCGTTGAGTTTCCGAGGGAGAGGTAAAAGAGTTTGTTGAATTTGCATCTTGGTGAGTTGCTTGTCTTGCTGGAGACATCGTGCTACTCAGTTTGTGGAAATATGTCACAAACCTGTTGAGGTTGAGGCTGTTCAACAAGTCAAGATACATGAGAGGATGATGTACAGAAGGAATCTTTGCACTTTGCTACAGCCTTTTCAACCTGCTTTTGTTGGATAGAAGGTGCTTGGGACAAGGCTATAGTGGTTGCAGTGTCCTTTTGTTCTCCTTTTGAACTGATTGTGATGAAGCTGAATTTTGCATGATGAGATACTACCTTGCGACACTTTTTAGGTGGAACAGTAGTCAGACCTACTTCTAGTACTCTGTTGAGATCACCCCCCAAAGTAATAATGACACTACGGGGTTGAGACTCATAAACAACATGGCGTCTCCACATATATGGTTGGCCCAAGAGCACATCACAGACATTTAGTTGGGAAAAATCACATAATACCTCATCCTTGAAGGGTTGGATGCCGTATGATAATCGACACTGTTGGATGACATGAAGATCTCGTCCTTGGCGAAGCCACCCGATGTTGTATGGTTGCGGGTGTGGTGTTGTGGACAATCCCAACTGTTTGACAACCTCTGCTGAGATGAGGTTCTTCTGGCTTCCGCTATCAACAATAAAATGCAGCAGGGTCCCCTTCACCCACATCTGTGAATGAAAAAGGTGCTCCCCCTCTTTAGGATCTGTTGGTTCTTCTGGTTGAATTCTTGCGGTCAGAACAATAGCAATTGGGTCCACGTCAATGATCCTCTTAATGTGAAAATGCCCCAATAAGAAAAGGTCTATGTAAATAGCTACTAAGATTCATGAAGTTATGGTATAGGGTTGTTGACATGTCTAGCTCTTACGGAAACATAGAAGTAAGTAACGGTAAAGGTGAATAGCGAAAGTGTCTACCCCAAAAGTTCTTTGCCTCAAGAAGGTGTTATCGAATGCTGGTGAATGTTGTATTCGAAGCCCGCCCGTGATAATTGAACTTCCACCGCTCTATGTGAAAAGTTGGTGCAAGTAAGTGGATTGTTATTATATATTTAATAACGCAATATCAATAGATACATAATATAGAAATATCTTCATCGAGAACTCAGATTCACAATAGCAATAGACACATAATCTAGAAATCTCTTCAACGAGAACTCAGATTCCTCAATGAGGCAGATTCCCTTGTTAATTCTTAAATCTAAATCGATAATTCAATTCTCATGTAAAGTTATTTTGGAAGTTAATTTTTTAATGAAAATTATTATCGATTAATGTATAATTTATTTATTATTCTTATATTATTAATTTTAAATTGATAATTCAATTCTTATATATAAAGTTGTTTTGGAAGTTAATTTTTTTATGTTTCCATTTTGTATAGATTAATTATAAATGAAATTTAATTGAGTGGAGAGGTTCTACAACCTAGTATGAGAGAGATGCTCATGTAACATAATGCATTAAAATAATAATAATAATAATAAAATTAAAAGATTATGTCCGATGATGATGATGATGATGATGATGATGATGATGAATGTCCACTAAGACCGAATTGGTCTATCAAACCTTAAGAGGGTAAGGGATTACTTGCAATTATTTAAAATTTTGTTTTTGTGCTCGAAAAGCATTAAGAGAAGCTTTCCAAGATTGCCATAGTTTTGTTGAGTTAAAAGGTTTGGAAGGTTGGTATTTTGACATATATTTTGAAATTGAGATCTAATGTGGCTATAGGCAAGACAATCTAAGAGAAAGTTCTTTTCATCTTCAACATTCTTAGTGTCACAAATTTGACACACTCTTTCATCCATGACGTTTTAGGAATTGACCAACGCTCAATTTCACAATGGAGCTCGTGAGAATTTGTTCTTATCTTAGCAATGTTTATTTTTTTCTTTACACTTTTAAAAAAACCGAGATAATTTCAATCTTCTAGGTTAGGGTTGAATACATCCTTATAATACCTTAATTTTCTTTTTCCCTCTAACCCTTTATGACACCACATTTTCTCCTTAAATTTTGATTTGATGATATTTTTAATAGTATCCTTATTCTGCAAAGTGGTGTCTTCAATGAATCCCTAAAATCTTAGCCAAGAATGAGCATCTTTATGCCATCCTCGCTTGAGTCGATGGCGGTTACGACTAGATTTTGAAGCAATTTTAGGAAGCCTCGTGTCTTCCACATTGTTTAACTTGTTCTTATAAATTAGGTATCTAGTCATATCTGTGGTTTCAATGGGTGAAAGGATTTCCTCTAAGATGAGGATGGGATATGGCATATTTCCTTTAATTTTGAGATTATAGGTTATAAAACTCTTTTGTATTTTCTTTATATTTCTCTAGGATTCTCGAAAGAGACTACATCCCAAGAATTCACATCCTTAAAGAATAACAGGTGCAACAAGAGTCTCAAAGAGGAGCTTCTTCTTATCCCATATCTTAAGATCTGTTGATTTACAATTGTTTTCAGGCCCATTATAAGCTTTCCATCCCCCAATAATCCCTTTCTCAATGCTATAATTCCAGTTGAGCTTGTGGTGAAAATCGATTCCAATATATTTGTATGAATTCACTTCCTCCAAGTTGTTGTTGTCATATACGAAGGTATCATAAATGATCTTATTGGATTTAATGATCATGACCTTAGTCTTGTCAGTATTAATAGTCATACCCATATTGGAGAAAAAACCCTTGAAGATTCTTAGTTGGTTTTCAAGATCGTGGGGACTCCTCGCCCTAAGAGTGATATCATCGGCATAAAGAAGAAGATTGATGACTATACCAGTGAGAGTAGGGTCGACACAACCTGCTTCTTCCAAACAATATTCTAACTTGTCAATGTATATAACAAAAAGGGTAGGGGACAAGGGAAAACCTTGCCTGACTCCAATATTGCAGTTAATCTCATTCGAACATCCCTCAGTGTTCTTAAAATTGGCAATAATGTTCTCATACATCCTAATTGCAACAACCCTCAACTCGAACGACACGTTTATCTCTTCCAACCTATTCCAAATATTTTTCTTGGGAACTGTATCAAAATCTTTTCTAAAGTCTGACAATTTTTTTTCTAAAGTCCAATACAGGGGAGATATTCATGTAATGTAACTCTAAAAAAGGTTTTCACCTCCAGAGATTTAATAGCTCTCGACGCTTGATAGATTCAGAGTTAAATGAATCTAGGTTAGTCATAATACTTTATGTATACATCAGTTGATCATAAAACTTTATGTATACATCAATTATATAATAATATAATAGATAGTTTAATTGAAACACTTTTTTTACTCTACTATAATATTATAGTAAATATTATTATTTTTAATTACTCTGTTATAATATTATAATAATATTATTATTCAAGTATTACTATAATATTATAGAAAATATTATTATTTTTATATACTTAAAGCTATTAGATTTATTGTGAATATTAAAAATAATTTGATTTTTTATGAGAAAAAATTATATATTTGGTGTCTGGATTGGCCATGACCTTAAAAATAGTTATATATATATATATATATATAACATCAATTTATACAACTACAAAGTTAATTGTGGTGCAAAGAAATTTCTCAAATATGAAAAAATGTAAAGGTTAATGTAGTTAGCTCGTAATTTGTTATCTAAGGTAAACCCCTAGAATCTTCAAGGCACTTAATAAGATCTCAACATGTCACTTGCTGACTTGGGTGGGGAGGATAACAATCATTCCTCCCAACCACTTATGCTAAACCCTATTGACTTTCACAAGCTCATATTGTATATCTGGATGTTCTCATAGAATTACAACTCAAATGTGAATAAGGAAAATGAGGTTTTATTGATAACTATTAAGATAATCAAAATTAGACAAAAGAATAATAAGCGTCTACAACCATAGTAAGTGTCCTAGAGTCTTAAGATTAAAATTTCCCTAAATAATAGTACAAAATTCTCATTCATGCTTAATAATATAACATACAAAACGATAGTCATTAAAAGAAATAATTATGCCTACTTGTCATGCACATTCACAATAGTCTAGAAAACAAGAGTCACAATTTATGTTTTTAATGGAAACATTCTTGCATTTAAAGGTAGGCTGTCATGATCCTTGGGGGTGGCCTCCCTAACACACAATTTGCCTTGAGAATTTTGTTGTTTCTCATTTTGACAATATTCAATTACTTTCATTGCATTTGTAAATTACATTCATAGCATTACTTGGATTGCAAAGTCCCTAGTAATGTTCCTTCAACTTACATTTATTATAAATTGTGGTAAATAATTTTTGTTAGCCTACTTCGATTTTTTTTTAAGTTTAATTGAGAAAAGTTAAAATTAATTCTATTAAATCACTATTAAACTTACACAAATAATAACAATATTATAAATGTGCTTATAGATTAAGATGATTATATTATTTCTTGCAAATGTATTTTTTTTTAATAATAAATTATTTTTATTATTAAAAAAAAAACTTTTATTATATGTTGTAATTCATTTGTAAACTTATTTTATTTTATTTTTTTCAAACTTTTTATAAGAAACAGGTACTTGCTTTATTTTTTCAAACTTTTAATAAGAAAGAAATACTAAGCTACTCATTACACTTAGTTATTCATATTTATATTCAAAGCTCTTATCATGTTTCATGTATTTTATATGAAGAGGTTATGATTGCTATGTACCTTTTTAGTTTGGATATTGATAAGATATCAATATATTTATGCTTATAATCATGTAAAAGAAATTTCAATACACTTATATAAGAGATTATAAGAATATATCTAATGTATATTTTAATTTTATTATAATGATTTTATTTTAATGATTTTATTATAATGATTGTATTTTTTTAATTTTATTATTGTACCTATTTTCATATTAATAATAATTCTATTATCACTTTATAAAAATATATCTGAAAATATATCTAATGTATATTTTAATTTTATTATAATGATTTTATTTTAATGATTTTATTATAATGATTGTATTTTTTTAATTTTATTATTGTACCTATTTTCATATTAATAATAATTCTATTATCACTTTATAAAAATATATCTGAAAATATATCTAATGTATATTTTAATTTTATTATAATGATTATATTTTTTAAATTTAATTATTGTACCTATTTTCATATTAAGAATAATTATATCATCACTTTATGGTATTTGGGTTTTATCTTTATTTTTGTCATTTTCATTTTAAATCATTTAGGATTTGCTTTTGATAGTTAAGCATAGATATTCATCATCACATACCTTGCATTCAATACATATACAAACTATATAATAAAGAGTTGAAGTCTAAAAAATATTTCATTTTTTCTTTTACAATTTATTAGTCCATGTTATTATAGCAATGAGTTTGTTATTGATTTGACATTAATTTCCATTGACTTAAAAAATTTCCATGAAAAACTTAATGTTCTACATAAAATATAATTTTTTGTTTTTTAATCTATAAAATAACTTATTTTTTTAAACTGTCATTTATTAAAAAGTTTGAAGTCTTATTGTGGCTTTCAAGTCCTTCAAAAATTTAAATTAATTACACAATCAATATTTCATATTCCCATAAATAATTTTCTATTTTCAATACTCACTATCTTGTGGGAACAAGCAAAACAATTCAGTCACCAACTCTGTTCAGTGAAGAAAGACGTATACGTTTTAGACAAAGCACACGGTTCAAGAGTTTATTGTGACAACAACTCCAATGATTAAGATAACTTCACAAATTTATTATGACGTTGACTACACTTATTTTTGCTGTCATACTAGCTGCTCACCGAACCAATAGGAGGAAGACGCTAAGGACGCCTTCAATCTCCCTGCAGATCAAAATTATATCTTTTTAGGTTTTCCAAAAATTCGAAGCGTTTCTAGAGTATAATTTAAGAAAGGATAACAACTTTTATAAAATCTTAAAATAGATTACAATAATAATAGATTATCATTACAATAAATATAGTAATATTAATAATCAATTATAATTTTAATGAATAAATTAATAGTAATAATTAATTTCACTAATGAATAATAATATTAATATTATATTATAATGATACTAAATATAGTTATAATAATAATTAATAATAATTATAATAAAAATATTAATAGGAATAATTAATTTCACTAATTTAATAATCAATTATAATTATAATAAAAAGATTAATATTGATAATTTTAGTAATAAATTGAAATAATAAACTTAATTTTAATTATGTATATTAGGTTTTAAATCATTATTATTATCAATTTTCAAACCTGCTAAAGGCAGGGATTATGTTGTCTTGCAACTCTTGTTTGAGACATGTGATTGATGTTATTGTTTATATAGATATCCTTACACTTTGAAATTGTGGTTTCATTATGAAAATCAAAAGTATATTTCCCTTTTAGTTAGAGAGATTATTTAATTCTAAAGAAATTTGTTTTATGTCATTAGATCTGGCTCCATTTAGGATTTCTTATCTTAAACTTTACTATCTAAGAAAATAAATAGGAGTACACGGTTTCGATCAACCTTCAAAAACAATCAACATCAAATCTATTTTTATGACCCAAACATCCAATTTTACTCAATATACAAATTCACTACAATGCGTTACAAATGTTTGCTCAACCATGAGCATAAGAGAGGCCACTATTTGTATCTATTATCAGAGTGCTCCAACAAATATCAATATTGTATCTTTGTACCTTCTTGTTCTATATGCTAATTCTCTCATATAAAATTTAAATGAGTCCTTTTTTGCATTACAAAAGAGGTTGAACTGAAGTTGTTATTAACATCATTAACATATGAGTTATGGTTTATAAAAATGGATATATAAATGTTGTAATGTTACGAGTTTAAGTGGTATTAACAGTTAAGAATATATGTTTTTTCCTTAAAAGTCACATGTTTGAATTCAAAGGGGTAGAGTATGTACACCTCCAAAGATGAAGTTGTCAAATTGTTGTGTAAAGAGGGTCTCTTGCCCCATAAACAAGGGGATTTCATACATCAATTTAATATCTAGCTAAATTGTAACCTTAAATTAGATATTATTATATGTATAAGGATGATAATGATCATGGTGATTGGTACATCCTCTAGACTAACTTTGGTCTATTAGACTTTAAGAAAAAATGGTAAGGAATTATTTGAATTGGGTTAGAATTTTTTTCTATGCTCAAAAAGATTTTAGAGAAGCTTTTGTAAATCTCAGTTAAAAGGTTATGAATGTTAGTATTGTTACACATAATTTGAAAATGATATTTAAAGTGGGCATATCTAGGACATTTTAAAAGAAAGTGATTTTCATCTTACACCTTAAGAATATTGCAAAGATGGCATATTCTTTCATCCCATAATGTTTTTATAATTTTCCAATGCCATGTTTTAGTATGGAGCTTATGAAATTTTGCTCAGTCTAAAAAAATACTTTTAATCTTTTAAATTATGGTTATGATTTCTTTTTAGAATCTTAATTTTCTCTTATCCTCTAATTCTTTATCATACCAAAAAAATAATTTTAAAATTATAAATTATCAAAAAAAATCAATATATCTATGAATGTGAATGGTCCATCAAATGAATATAATCTCTTATATGAGAAGTAAACTTTTCAGTAAAAACCTTTTATCCCCTAAATAACCATTTGGACCACAAATTCAAGTCAAGTTTTGTGTGTTCCTATCAACATGGAATCTACCATAATCCATGATGTTTAGTTGTGATTTGAAATGAAGTGAAAAGAAGAGTGATGCCCACTTGGTGGTTGAACTTAAACTAACATTATGATAATGCCAATAATAATAATGTGCATGAACTCATATCATATCTAAAACCATCATAATCCATCCTAATTTTGTATTTATTATGTATCAAGAGGGATCAAAAATTGATGAAAGGTTTGCACCTCTAAGGATTTGATCCCTCTTGGCACATGATAGATCCAGAGTTAAGATGGATATACACTGGTATAAGAAAATTTTGTATATATTTTTTTGTAAATCTTAATTATTGATCGTAAAAATCAGTTCAAGGAAATGATGGTTAGTTGATTTTTTGCAATGATGTTTTTGATGCGTGAGATCCTCATACCATGTTGAAACATTCACCAAATTTTATAAATAAATAAACTTCTTTTATTCCTATTTTAATTAATTAATTAATTCTAAAATATAAAGATTTAAATCAATATAAATCTATCTTAATATTGAATTTATTAAGTATCGAGAAAATGGGGTATACAAATTTTGGTGTTGAGGTTAATATGAATTTATATTGGTTTATTTTATTATATTCTCTTTTATTATTGTGATCTATTTTTTAAATAGTATGGTTGGTTAATTTATTCAATTTTACATTATGGACCTCAATTTTTTTTCATTTTTTTAAAAACAACTTTGTATTTCTATATATAAATAGCAAATTTACAATTAGCTCGGGGAGGGTCTTCTAAAATGGAAAGTTGTAAACCAGATCCATCAGTCAAGAATAAATATACCAAAGTATTTCAAACCTGAGTTTAAGGATAGAATTTAGAACATAGTATCAACCATTCTTCAAACTTGATAAGCCTATAGATATATAAGTTGAGAACATATTGGGATTTTTTTCATATGTCTAAAAATATATATTAAACAAAAAGAAAAGTAAACTTAGCACAACATGTCATACCCTAGTTTTCTCTGGTGTTCTGTGGTGTCGCTCTAGCTTGGCGATTGCCCTTGTGTTGTTTCATCCTCATCAGCTATCGAGATAGGCAAGTTTTTCGATCCAGGATGACTCAGGTCCCTTAGCGTGCTCTAGGTCTTCTCATTTTTCTTCTCCTCTGGAGTAACTCTTAAATTGATGTCGAATTGAGATCTACATAAGAGCTCAAATTTTCCCTCCGACATTTTTACCGCTCGGGAAACCATGGATTTTACTATCCAATAAGTCTTTGCGAGCTTAAAATACTTTGTTTCCCTAATACTGGAATACTATGGATTTTCGAGCCACCCCTTGAATTCTTGAACCATGGATTCCTTTGATATGTTATGTTGTCGAATTCAAATTGCGTCCTCTATCTCCGCAGTCATTTTCTCCTTCTCATATGAGCATAGATATTTGAATTTGGATCCACTCTTCTTGACTTCTCTGGTAAGATTGAATGGACCCTAGAAGGAGGATTCATCCTGCTTATTTCCCTTCTACATGCTTCCCCACACTCCTTTCCTAGCCATATTTTTATTCCTTGTTTCCTTGGTCTTCACTGGCCAACTATCCACTCTCTTCTTTCCCTTCTTTCTAGCTGAATTCCTACGTTGACTCTTCCACAGACACTTACACTCCCAATTATTCGACACACACTGCACCTTCCATTGAAACTTCTTGCCATATCAACTCTGTAGGTTTCCCTCCTGATAATTTTTAGATGGAGAGAGCCACAAAACCTCCTCAATGAACTTCTTCTCCCAGACACAATTGAGGATCCCTTAATTTTCAGGGCTACTCCTCCACCTTAAGTGATTGGCCTCACTCAATTTTACTAAATTCAACCCACTAAAATGGCTTCTCACCATGTGATATCCATTCGCAATAGCCCTCACTTCCTGAATCCATTTCATAACTGATTCCAGGTGGATCACATAAATCTCTCTTGTTCTCAAGGTACTCCCACACACTCATGCATATCCTCTATTCATTATTCTTAAATCACTCCACATATGGCTTTGTACAGGCCTTGTCCCCCGATAATTACCACTTCCTTGTATGCCTCGATGTACTAAAACCATAACGAATCTTGAAACCGAATTTCTGATTCACTCAACCACTTGTCCTACCTTAACCATAATATTTCAAAATTGGTGTAGACGATGTGAGGCTTGTCAGTCCTGCCTTGAATGATCTAACCAGTCAAAATTTTATTCTAGAGCATGCCTAGTTCTCGAACCCTCCTTTCCAATGTTCCAGCTGTCCCTGTTGTCCCATCGAGCCTCCAAGTGGTTGTCCTTTGTTGCTTCCTATCCTCGATGTGTGGCACCCCATCCAGGGTAATTTGTTTTTTCATTTTAATTTAATAATATTCTTATAATAATGAAATTCAACAATGAAAATGTTCTTTCTCTTCAAAGTCTTGTTATCTTGGTTATATATAAAAAAGGTTAATGATAATTAGGTGTGTATTGATTACATTCTCACTCTCACCCCTCGAGAGGGTGGGTGGTATGTGGGTACCTTCACACCTTAATAGGATCGGTGGTGGGGGGAAGAGGGGTATAAAAAACCACACATTGAACATCTAAGAGGATGTGCATTGAGGAAGTGAATATGTGGATTTATGTGGAAACTAACACCTTCATCCACCCCATTAGGGTGGGTGAAGGTTCCAAAAATGCACAACTTCACCCTTGAGGAGGGTGTATTGTGAGGGGGTGAGCGTATGCATTTGTGTGGGAATGCAAACCTTCAACCCTTGAGAGGGAGGGTGAGTGAAGGGGGGTGAAGTTGTGAATTTGTGTATTCATGCATCTCCCTATGAGGTAGTGTTAATGGTGGGAGTGTAATACCCTAGTTTCCCCCAGTTTGTAAATATAACTATAGCCGGAAAAAAGACTATGGAAGACCAGATATGTGTGAATGTTTGATTTGATGAACCTTTGTATAAAAGGTCAATGTATGCATTTTTTTTTATTAATAGAAAATGAATAAGTGTTGCATAATTGTTGAAAGGAGTGTTTTCCAAGATAGAACATGGATGTTATGAGAGAGAAGGTGAGGGGAACTAGAAATGGTTGAGATGACCCCCACCAAACCAATACCTTACTGGATTTAATGACTCAGAATAGTCCTTTGACCCAGAAATGAGTTACCAGTTAGAGTGGTAGCTGGAAGAGTCCTCCTCAAGAGTTAATGATGAGATGGGGCAGAGTACCCATCTGTAAGAGTTCTAGACCTGACCACGAGATAAGGATTCAGACCCACACAATCTTGCTAAGGAAGGTGAGAAAGAGGTAATTCATGGGCAAAGGCAATGGAACAAGCAGATCTGCGAAGAGAGCATAGTCGAAAAGAGAAATCTTTAGAAGAGAAAAATAGCGGTTACAACTCTCTGATTAGAGGAAGAATTGTGAAATAAGCTCGTTCTGGGCATAATATGTTTTTCGAAAGGTTTTTGTTACAAGCTAAAAATGAGACTGACAAGTGACTGTGGAAGTACTCGAGAAGACCTCCTTTCTTGGTACAGATAAAACCCACTGCCGGGATCCCTTGGGGGGAGAGTAACCTCTGTCCCTAACTATTGTTGAGAAAGGAGAAAGAGTATCTCTTATAGAATCATGGTCTAGCTTGGGGGTCTCCAAAATTAAATCTATTAGGAGTGGTTGTGTCTATGGTTGGGTGGAAACATGCACCCCTTTCAACAGTCGCTTCACAAAATCTGGTTTTTGATAAGTATATTCATACTCTGTGTATTGAAATGGAAATTATGATTGAATACAAATATTTATCTATATATGAGTGATTTTTATTAAATGAATAAGGTGGATGTATGTATTATCTCCTTGTGAACTCATTCTTTTGAATGGTCACCTGCTCGCCTCATTTTAGCAGTCAAAGAGTCATGGGATCTAAGCCTACAAGAGGGTTGGGGTAGGATTTGTATAAATGTTTAAGTCTTGTCGATCTCTTGAATCTACCCCGACGGGAAATTCCAGTTCAGACCCTGTGGAAGGAGGGCGCCTCCTTTAGACTATTCACCATATGCCCAACGACTCATTCCCATGTCCTTAACCCATATACGGCTAAAGGAATTTGCACGTAGCACACAAGAGCTTCCAGAGGACCCATATGACCAAGGTCTAGGAATCCTACGTAGGGCCTGAAAGGAGTTAAGACTTTTGGCTTCGAAACTTCAAGAGTTCAGAGCTCTAGAGTGTCTCGACCCTACCATTTATAAACTAGTCAAAGGCAACTGATGTTTGCGGTTACCCACAAGGTTGACTAGTGCTTGGCGGTTTCCTTGTCCAGGACAGTTAGACTTGACCCACCATTAAACCTTAATCCATTCAGTTATCGTGAAGTAATGTGAACCACTGATTTGAGAGTATTCAGGACCCCCTTAGTCATTGGATCCATGCTGAGGTAACTTAGGCAAAGTCCCACTCCGTGAGAATGGGGATGATATATCATCAAACTCCCTGAACGTTGAAGTTATGAAGTGATGGGAGCTATGGATCTGGGGAGTTTGTTAAGAAACCCTCTTAACCATTTGATCATCCAGAGGAGGGACCCATGTACGGTACTTCGATGAAGTCCCACTTCGAGAGAGTGGAGCGACCACAAAGCTGAAAACCCTGAAGGCCAGAGCTACAAAGAAATGAAAACCGTAGATCTAGGGATCCTTCAGGATATTCCCTAGCCATTGGATTTAATCCAAGGTTAGCTCGGTGTTGACCACTCGAGGAGCAAGGAGGGAGTCACACCATGAATTCCCAGAATGCCAGAGATGAGAAGTAATGAAGTCCATAGATCCAAGGGTTATGTGGACATACTGTGACCGTAAGATCAAAGGACGTGGAAGACAATTAGTCCAGGGTGACGTGGTATGCATATGTCATCCAAGGTGACGTGGACCCAAGTTCAATGTTCCACGTGTCACCTGGATCTAGACATTTCACCGACCCTATGTGCCCATTAAGTCATGACACGTGTCACCCACTTTAGGGGCCACATGTCCTCTCTGCCTTGCCAGGTGTAATCTCTGGAAATTACCTATTTGGTCCATGTGGTGGTAGGAGTATTTGGGACCTGCCTGTGTTCGTTGTCACATCTAGTACATCACCCTATGCGGGAGTGGACTCTTTGGAAGTTCGAGACTTCGAGACTCTGGGGGTTTGGGATGCAGCGTCGTGGGAAGGGTGAAGGGCCCAAAGGTTGGAGCCATGCGACTATATTTCAGGATCCTTTAGGAATTTAGGATTCCAGAGGACAAGCATGTAGAAAATAAAAGGGGTGTTCAGTGCCGAAGCATTGAGTGCCGAAGTCTCATCCATATGTGTGTTAGATGAGGATTAAGTCTCACCATTGGTTTGGACGGTGGATGGACTATCCCTGCAGGAGGTAGTAACCTATAAATGGTATGAGCGAGATGGGTCTATGTGCACACCACATGGACCTCAACCAATGAACGTCCAAAGGGCTCTGAGAAGCCATAACTTCTAAACCAAAGGTTGTATTAGAGCCTGATAACAGTCATTAGAAAACTACGGTCGAGTATAAGAGGATGAATAATCTCGGAGATATGATTCAAGATGATTCGAGTAAGAAATATTTCGATGCCCTGTCCCTAGAAAGGGTACTCAGGGGTCGGGTGTGTTACAAATTGGTATTAGAGCATGGTTACAACACTTGGCCTGCTTGGTCTCATGAATGAGTCATTTAAAAATCTTATTTAAAGATAATTTTATTTAAATAAATTTTAGGGGTGACACCATATCTTACCCCTTTCCCAAAAGGCTTAGTTAAACCTATACTGAAGAAAGGAATGGAATTTTCTATTGTTGTGTGTGTTATCAATGAAATTTCATCTGCAGTATCACATGCAAATGGTTACAGGAATACAACATCTATCAACACCTATTAGTTCACCTGCAACCCCAAAAATGCATTTCCAAAAGGCACAAACTATACAACTGGTCAAAAAATTGGCATGCGCTGAAACACTAAAGAAAGTGTGCATAGGAAAAAAAATACTGTAGAGCACACATGCGCCATATGCATGACTGTGTACGAGAAAAACCACACATTCCTGTGAACGACACATTTATGGTTCTTGTTGGACCCTCACCCACTTCTGGACTAGCTACCAACTTGATTTGACCCTCAAATCCGAGATGAATTTGAATGGGGGGCTAGTCAAAGACCTAAGGGTGCCCTAAAGGGACCCTTTTTCACACTAAAGACTACTTGGATATTGCCTCAAAGACATGCTATAAAAGGAGGCCATGGGTGCACTAAGAATTCAAGAATCTCTTTGTATTGTTATGCTGCCTCTATTCTCCTTGAAGAAACCTCTTTTCTTCTTGGAGAATACTAGCATCATCTCAATAAGCTATTCATATCACCTATTGATGGAATAGGCTTGGATTTCTTCACCATTTTCTTTCTAGTTTACCATTGTAAGAAGAGATCTCAGATAGGGGACTAAAGAGCCCTCCCAAGGAGGAAGAGGGGATCCATAAGTCCTCCTTTCTCTACGATCTTTTCCCACTAATATAGTTATCCATTGGTGGCATGATTATTGGTCATTTGTTTGATTGATTTTGGTTCTAATTTCCTCATGCATTTTAGTTTTATTTCTTTAGTCATTTCTTTAGTTGTTTCTAGCTTAGTTGTTTATTTATTTCATGTGATTGTTTGTTTAGTTCTAATTTTCTCCCTATTTGGGTTGTTTAAGAACTTCTTTTTGACCCATTTGCCTTGCAGGGATCATAACTGGCCTAGCCTTACCTGCAAAGAGCTGAGTTTGGACTTGGAGGAGGATAATTCCACTTAAAATCCCCCCCCCCTCGATGCGTATCAGAATGTGTGTAGGTATTTCGGCCCTCAGACGTGCATTCTGAGCATTGTGCGCCAACAACACTTTGTTTCTCTATGCATTCTGTGCACAGTGCGCCAAAAGGTATTCATTTTTGTGCACATTGTGTGCCCACTGTGCCTTTGCCTGAGATGTAACCCGTACATCTGTCCAGAATTTCCAAATTGTAAGAGTTTTTGTGATGTTTTGAAGGCCTCTAGCCTTCAAAATCTTTATTTTATTCCATTTATAAAAGAACAACACTTATATTCCCTTCCCACATGAAGGGTTAGTCAAAACATATACACTTAGGAGGTTAAAAAGAACCATATTTATCCTCTTTTACTTTGAGTTGCCACATGGATGGATTGTTTTGATTGTAAAAGATAAGTTGATATTATTTACTATCACATATAAAAACACTGGCATTGGGACCATAAATCAAACTTTAATCATTGAGTATGCTATTCTCTCGCACCATAGAGCGATCTTGAAAATAAAAAAAGTCATTAAAGGGAAATTTCATTCCCCTTAAACACAACCTTTAGGAGAGGACAAATCCCCCCTAGGGCTCCTCTTAGTTTCTTTTTTAAACATCTTAAATTTGTAAGGGCCCATACATGCCCACATGTTGCAAAGTTAGGATAGTTTTTAAGCTACTTTCTTAGGTTACATCACTAGGGGAGTTTAAAGATTATAGTAATGGGCCCATACATGCCCACATGCTTGCAATCTAGGATAGTTTTTTCAAATCTTTCTTAGATTAGATCACATTAGGGAGTTTAAAGGATTGGTAAGGACCCATATGTTCACATGCTGGTTCTTTAGGGACTTTAAAAATTCATAAGGTTGTACCAATGGCATCTAGCAAGATAGGTAATCAAGATTTGTAAGGACCACAAGAAGTCCACATGCTACAAATTGACACCTAACTTATTAAAAATTTGGCACATTAGTTCACTTGCTCACACACAAAGTCAGTACTCAACAACATAATTTCATTTAGAATTATGGAGGTTGAAGTAGGTTTCCTCCAAAGGGATTCCGAAACGTCCCACTATTTCTTGAAGAAATTATCCACACCCACTTAATTCAAACGAGATTGGTTCAAACCTGCAATCTCTCAAACAACCACATCTAATTTTTTTTTTATAAAAAATCACTAAGTTTTCCTCCATAGGAGGTGCCAAAACAAATATTTTAGTCTAGGTAGGATCTCGGGGGTAGGAATCCAAATAATCCCCCATTATCTGGTTCTCACATCTTCAAACATTAGAAGTTGACAAATAGGGAACCTTAAAATCCTTCAAGTCAAGTGTTCCTAACACCATAAGGCAGGGAGATACCTGTGAAGGGTCGAAGGCTGAGGTCCGGTTGTTCTGTGCATCCCCCCTTGACTCACCCAACTCTTGGAAGGGATCCAACATGTGACCCATTTCTGAGACCGAAAATCTAAATGTCGCACTTTGACCGAGGTACATAGTGGAAAAATCTTAGGGAATCTACCTAGGTGGAAATTGTGGGCTGCAATTGCACCTTGATCAGATTTTGTGTGGCTATTGGCAAATATCGCCAACTCTTTCGGGATATGCACCCTCTACCCCTCATTATAACTGATTGTCTCATTCTTCACTAGTTCCTCTTCTGGTGGCTTCAGACCCCACTGTTGAGTGCTATTGGAAGGTCTAGTGCTATTTGAGAGGAAGGACATTACGTATTTTTTAGAACAGGAGAATTTGTTTTCTTTGTTCTCCCACGTGGACAAAATATACCTACCCACATGTATGCTTATTTTTTCAATTGATTTGTGTATGATGATCATTTGATTACATATGATTGCGAGATATATTGTGAAGGCCCAAATTATACAAGTCTCTTGTTCATTTATTGGTCTCATCACCATTTGAACACATTCACTTTGCTAGTCAGACATCATAGGGGACCCACAGAAACCCCGTCATTCTAGACGCTTGCAAAATCTCCCTCCTATCCTAGGAGGAGTTCCTAGTCTTGCCAACTCACCGACTCAACCATCTCACACCCCTGTGAGTGCTACTATTTTGGGATCAAATTTTCTCCATTCCACTTTACTTGGATCCAATTCCCAACACCAAACATCCACTAGCTCTCCTTCACAAGGAGGCAGGGGACAAACTTCTTCTCAAGGGATAAGTAAAAACCCACGAAACCCCCCTCAAGGTTCAGGTACACAACCTACTCACACCATGGCCGGAACTAATTCTGCACTGCCATCCCACATGCCATATTTTGCCTCCCTCAACATACCCGATCTGAGTAAGCTCATGAATGACCCTATATTGCATGACCCCACATGGCCCACTATGCCTACCAAACTACCTTCATACATTCTCAAGTTTGAAGGAAAGGTGGGAGAAGATCCTGCCAACCATGTCATGACCTTCCACTTATGGTGCTCTTCAAAAACCATCATGGATGACTCTTTTTGTTTAAGTTTATTTCAGCGCACACTCATAGGTCCATCAACCAAATGGTATGTGGATGAAAAGTCAACATCCCATGTGACTTTTGAATCCTTGGCCAAAACATTTTTGACCTTATTTCAACTACCCGTTTGTCATGACAATGGTCTATAACTACTCTCTGAGTGTAAACAAACCTCATCCACCCATATTGTCAACCACATTCATGAATGGCATCGGTGACGTAGTTTATGTAAAGAAGAAACCACCAAAGAACAATGCCTCGATTGGTTTCTCAGATCACTCCTCTCTATCCTTGCCAAAGATGTGGCCTCCACCTTCCCCCAAATTGAAGAGGAATCCATCAGCAAGGCTCAACAATAAAACCTCATTTATGCTCAGTCATCTTACTTATACACAGTACTACCTGACGCCCTGAGACCCGTACCATTCATCCAGGACAAACCTGGGATGTCTCACGCAGTAGATGGATTGATTGGTACCACAACACACCATAATCTGTATGTCCAACCACCACCTATGTATAGGACACCCCAATATCCGTCGATGTATGGGGACCCCCTTATTACCCTTCCCCCCTTATCAAAAACCATACCCTGTTGTCCTCCCTCCATCCATGACTGGACCCTTGATGACACCCATGATACGCCTGACCTCTCAACCAAGTTCGGGTACCCTCTCTACCTCAGCTTATAACCTGGGCACTAGTGAAAGTGATACGCCTTCCTATACACCCTACAGATCATTGCCACAAAATAATCTGTATTTTCCATTTCCTGGTCCTCCACAGCCAATTGCTCCTCCATAAGGACAACCACATGTTGGGGTTAAATTTGTTCAACCCTCTCCCATTCAAAAATTTCAAAATTTTGAAAAATTGAATATGGAAAATATGCCCCATCATCTGAATAATTCCAATAAGAAAGGAAACAACCGAAACAATAATAACCCAAGACTAGGGAGAAATAACCCCCAACAAAACCAACCTGTTGGGGGCAACCAAAACCAGGGTAACCAAAATCCTCAAGGGGACAATAACAACAAACTCCAAGGGAGGAACAAAAACAAAAACCTCTGGACTAAATTCCCTTGTGATCTTTGCGGTGAGCATGGTAATTATACTCACCATTTCCCCCAAATTGTTGACTTAAAATGGATGAAATATTCCATGAATGTGCCACGTCCTCTAGCGTCGACTGCCCCTCAGTAGGCCCCACAACATTATTTGCAACAACCACCTCTGGATGTGTTGAAAAACCCTATTCCACACCAAAGTGTCATGAATACCCAATAGGAGATGCATCCTGCCCCACCATAGATGGGACAATATCAAAACCCTAGAAACCCGACGGATCGCAATATCCTCCTAACTAGTGAAGAAGAAATTATTCTGCAAACGCATAGTCGTCAATACAGTGCACCCCATGAATCTACTCCCACCACTTTGGAAGCAACTCCAGCTACATCCAGACCACCTTTGATGATTCCCCGCTCTAACAATGAACCCTCCATTTGTATCCCTCGCATCCTATTATGATGGAATGTCAACAACCCTCAGGATAGGGTGGCACACAATTACAGTTTGGTCGATGACTTGGCACAATCTCATATAGCCATGTCAGTAGTGGAGGTCCTCCAAACCTATCCAACTCAACTAAAATCCTTACTTTCCACCTTGGTGGTAGTCGACCCAGCTGATACTAGACTCATCACATTTGATCTAGATTGTGGGGAACCTCGTCTCCCCACTTTGGTATCTTTCCAGATACCAGTCAATATTTGAAACATCACGGTTCATCGATGTATCATTGATGAAGGTGCATCCACAAGCATCATGTCCAAACTTGTATGGAAGAAACTTGGCTCCCCTAAGCTAATACCATCGACCATCAATTTGAGAGGTTATGACAAATGACCATCTTCTCCTGAAGGACTCTTTCAAAATGTCCCCATTGAACTTGGGGGAAAACCATCCTTATTGACATTGAAGTTATCGATGCCCCGCTCGATTATAACATCTTGTTCAGACGTAGCTACATGTACGCTATGAAGGCAGTGTCCTCTTCTATATTTCAAACGATGATGTTCCCCCACAATGGGAAAATCATCACCACCGACAAAGTTTCACATTATGATCCTAACCACTCCTCCAACATAGATAAAATCTTACCTCTTTTCCACACTAGTTATGATGCATATCCACTCATGGATATGGCCCCCAAAATTTTCAAGGACCCATTTTTGTTGGGGGCATACCACAAAGCACCACCGCTCATACACCCCTCAACACAAGTGTGTGTCATATATTCCAATGGAACTGAAACTGGAGATACCATTCCTCCCACAGAGACTTCTCCAGTCCCTGATGTCCCACTAGTGGAATAAATCCTACCCCAGGAATCTCCTAAGAACCCTACGAAACCACTTATCCTTGATTTCACCCTCCCCTAGGGTCAAATCCCAGTTTGGGAGAAAATCCCCCAAGACATTACTCAAATTCCCTTCTTCTACCCCCCACTGGGAGTACAAGATTTCTAGTTAGATGCAACAATTACCCTTCCCAACATGGTGCTCACCATTCCGGTATGGTATCTGCACCCACCCGCGATGGTTCCTCAACCATCCCTCCCTCCCCAAATAGAGAGAATCTCGATGTAGATTCCAGTCCTAACTCCGACCACACCTCCCTCACCCCCACTTTCCAACACCACCATGATAGTTGGGGGTAGGTGGAATAAGAAAGATCCCACCACTCCACTTCCTCCCCATGTTTTAGGATAAATCCGTAAGTGCGGACACGAACCGATCTCCCCAGATCCACCTGGATCTGGAACAAACAGTGACAGAATACTACTCTTTCCCTAGTTCTAAAGTATTGAATGGACAAGAGAAGAAGGATGATGTACTT